>JARFOD010036522.1:0-10412 GCA_031763545.1 Mopalia muscosa | reverse complement strand
TACAATGTTTAACATCAAGCATACAATCATAAAGCTTTGTCATTTTTTTCCCCTTTTTTTTATTATAACGTCCTGTTGAGTTACTTTGTTTTAGAATTCCATAAACGTTATTACTTTTTCAAATAAAAAAAGATTAAATTTATACCAAATTCTAAGTGATTGAAAACAATGTATAGATAATGGGCACATGTGTTCACGTCGCTGTTGCTGTTGTTGTTATACTAGGTGTGTACTTTACATATAAAATGTTCTTCGTCAGTCAAATAATGATGATGTGTTTCCATGACAACAGTCATAAAAATTTTACTAGCTAATAGCGCATTAAAACACAATGTGAGACTGTCGTGCATGCATTGCTGTGTCATCTTTGATTTAGCTGTACATACATTTAAAAATTATACCGTGTATTTTCTTTTTCACTTTCCAGTTTGATTAAATACCAGTTCCAATTATTTATATTTGCATTGAAACAAAGTGTTCCGTGTTTGTCCGACATCTAGTTGGAAAGTTGTGTGGAGATCGTGACAGTCTTTATACAGCGACTAGTGAATTATTCATCTCTGCAAGTCAGTGCTTGATTTGGTCTTGTCAAAGTGAAAGTGCTACCATTACAACATTTCCATGTAGGCTGTTGTAAATGTGTGCTTCCTATGTCACGTTTATTTTCCTGATGTTTGCTGAAAACTGATATTACATCAGAGAGGATTGCCTTTCCGTTCTCCTGTAGGTCAGAGCAACGTTTACTCCAATCATTCTCTTCTCCAGCTCTGGAAACCAAAGTTGCATAACGATGTTGTTCTACGGCGTTAAATAGTCCCACTAAAGCAACCATGAAATCTTAACAAATATATTGATATATTGGACAATTAATGTTACGACAGTGCGAAACTAAGACAGACATGCCGAAGCTCAAATCACAACGCTTTCAGCCAGAAAATCACCGATTATTTAAGATGGAAGAGGTAATGCGTGTCTTTGATCTGGAACCTTATATGAATGCTTCTTTAAAAAATCTAGTAGAGTTTTAATATCCATGCATAGTTTATTAACATTGCCTGAAACTCTTCCAAATAAACGAAGTAGCTTATTATTTAAAGATAAATTATTAACACACACATCTTCTGTAGCTCATTCGGTACAGCGTTGACGGAATAAGTCATTAAATTCGGGTCGAATTTCCGTGGCAACATACACCGTTGTGTTTACATGGGTTTTTTTTACATTTTTACATAAAATGGATGCATCATTCTTTTGGGAATGTTGATCCAATAGTGGATCGAAATAAACAAATATTGTGACATGTTCCCATTTCTCCAAACTCTTAACTTTCAACTTTAAAAATGATATCTAGTCAAGGTATAATCTCTAAGAGACACAAAAATTATTTATGATCTCTGCAATTTATTTGTCTAAAATTCAGCTTTAGCATTTCTTAAAATCCAAATTTTACTACTTCCGTGATTTATTCTCGCGTTTTGTTGTTTTTCTCATCTGATCTAAAATATCACTCATAATTCACAGTTTACGGACCTTCTCGTCAATAAAGAAATTTCCTAATATAACGATTCGCAGGTAAACTTCATGCGGATTATCGTCGCTCACTGTCTATATTTATCAAAGGTAACAAGCACCCCTGGGATGTTTGTTCCATCCTTAGCCAAATTTATAATGGTGATTTGACAATGGCATACTGTTACTAATCATAGTGTAATGTAACACGAAGACAAGCTTAATATAAAAAGAGCACTCAGAGCCGATACAAACCAGCTATTTATTTCATCGGAGACGGTTACTATGGCAACAACAGAAAATTCTGTCTTAACCATTGTTGCCATAAGGATATCCTTCCCGGTCATAATTAGTAATATAAAGTTTTCAAAGGAACAGTCCTATTAACGAGACCAATTAAACAAAATTGTCATAATTGATTCCATTTGCACGATCATGGATTTATTGACTGTTTGGAATTAATTCTTCATGATTTTGGTATTGTGATTTATTTGGTTTAGTTCATATATTCAATACCGTTTGAAAAGGTAATCCCTTAGCATTACAGCTGTCAGTGTCCATTCACAAAGAACCATATGCCTCAGCACATATCGTTGTGATTCGGTTTTTTTTTTTCAGTTGGAAATAAGAGTTTTAATTACATAATAAAAACATTCAGTGTTTTATAAAAACAAAAACAATGAACATGGTAACAAGGGAGGCAAAAATATTGAGTGCCGGGTAAGTTAATGATGTTAAAATACAGCTAAGACTCTCAAATTAAAAGTTAAGGAAATTGTCTTTTATACAATCCAAACCAAGAATGTATTCCTGGAAATTGAGTTTGAAAAGAATCTTAATCATATACAAATTTAAATTATATTTGTCTAGTCATTCAGTAGGTAGTTTTCTTAAAATATAATTAGACTCTTCTGGAAAAGAACATTTGAGTAACATTCTTTGATAACCAGGCTACTCTTCATGTATTCTCCCTGTAGTTGCACGGTATCAATGACACACCCAGCGCCTCTCCGGTGGGCCCACGAGTTTGATGTGTAATTAAATTACAGATATCCATGCTGCAGTTCACTATTTCGTGTCCGCCTTCAGCAACGTTGGGTTTCCTTATCAGGGAACGCCGCCCGATACAATGGGAGTGGCTATGGACGTTACTAGGCTTCAGCCTACAATAAAACAGTACCCCACAAGCATATATGTTATATAAATGTCTTTGTGACTAAACATAGTGAATCAAGACAAGCATTATTTTATTTATTGTCATCTTGGACCCTTAATCGTTCCTTAAATTGCAATCCGATGACATAGTTCTCGAAATCGACCAAGGTACAACACGAAGGGCAGCAGCCTTGTGTAAGAACTTTGTTAAAAAATATAACACGGACCATTTGAAAGCTGTGTGGCTATTTTAGACCATACGTAATTAGTAAGAATAGGAACCTATTTACGTATTTAGTAAGAATAAAAGGAGGTTCGGAAACATCTCTTCTTTTCTCCTTGCCAACATCCTTTATCAGTTTGTGCGTGCACTAGTTATTTGATACATCGTCAGTAACGAATGCAAATATACCGACGCGTTCGTATAAGAAATTATTTTCAAAATGTGTTCGGAGTAGAATAGAACAGGTTTGTCCAAACCTCAACGGTCTCTAATTCTTTTCCCACGGTCAGAACCCGATATGTTTTTTTTTTTAAGCGGACTCTTCTTCGTATAAGTCTTTCATTGTTATTCATGGTATAAACCATTATATTCATTCACAGTCTTAGCCATCAGTAGTGTATTTCATGCACAACATTGATTCATAGATTGATGGTTAAGGCTGGGATATCAAGACTTATATGACGGCGGTGTACTTCTTAGAGTAAACAACAACACGGCTCTAATGTGAAGTGTTCTATACAAACGTTCTCTGGAAAATTAATTTTCCTTCTTAGATCAGAGCATAACATAAAGTGGAGACAAGCCCACTTTTCATACTATACAATAACAATATACACTAATTATACTGCCCTTAGCCAGATTGCTTTTATGCACTAGAGGGTCGAAACAGATGTTATCCAACAGCCACGTTAAATCCATTTGTTTTCCATGCGTTTTATACATAGTGCCCATTAAGTCATTTCGTCGACTTCAGTCTATTTTGATGACCCAACCAGCTCAGTTATTCTGTCACGCAACCTCCATTTATTGCCACAAACTGGTGTCAATTAGCTGTCCCTCTTTAATCTTGTTTACGCCATTCTGCCAATCTAGATAAAAGCGTAATTACACCCTTGAACTTTAATTACGTGTTCAACACAAGTCAAATAAGGGTGAAGTAGAAAATAATTACAGTGTCAGTAACAACGACTGGATGAAAATCAATCATACGGGTTTGGTAAACCGCCTTCCGTGCTTGTGATAAACCAATGTTTCTTTCTTCGAAGTACATCGCAGTTGTTTTATTGTGGCTGCCTTCGAGACTCCACTGCATATACATGTGTACCTTTTTTAGAGGTATTTAGAAGTTACAATTGACATAAAGCTTCGCTAATAACAGGTGCGCTCCAGTCACACGAGAAACGTCTGTTTTTATACTAACACCGTTCTTTAATTACTGAATCAACAAGTTACCGTTTTTTCTACTAATTGGCCCTACAATATAACAGAATTGACCTTGCGACAAGCAATCCTCCTGACATAAGCTGTTATGTATCTTAAATGTGATCATTTACCGTGTTTGTATACATGATAGTTACGATATATTAGCAGCGTATTTCACGCAATGTTTTTACACTTGGATGTGTTTAGCATACCGAACTGCAACAATTTCGCAGTAGTTTCCTTTGAATTCAGTCCAGCCGAATACTTCTCGCACTGTATTTCAGGATACTAGCATCTAAAACATTTCAAGTCAAAAAGAGACATTATAATACATAAAAATACCATTTCTTTTCGATGATCTATTTGATTAAAGAAAAATTTGAGACAGATTATCTAATTAGAAATTAAGTTAGAAAGTCAAAATATCTAAGGTATATCTGTCAAGTCTACATAAATTAGACAATTTTGATTTTGTGGATTTTTTTTATTGAAAATATCTTTGTTAGACAGAACAGAACTGATGCAAATGTGCCTCCAATGTAATGGCATATAAAGCACCTTTTGTAAACATAGGTAAAGGTTAAGAAAGCTGCTAGTATCTGGACTGAAAAGTTTATCGATAATAAATATAGAAGTTGAGAATTGTTATGTTACAGTTGAAGTTAAAAGCCATAGAATCGTTTTATGTTTTAGTTGAAATCAAGAGAATCGTGTCATGTTATAGCTGAAGTTGAATTCATAGAATCGTGTCGTGTTATAGCTGAAGTTGAAATCCATAGAATCGTGTTATGTTATAGCTGAAGTTGAAATCCATAGAATCGTGTTATGTTAAGCTATAGTTAAAGTTGAAATCCATACAATCGTGTTATGTTACAGTTATAATTGAAGATAAAATCTATAGAATTGTGTTTTTTACAGTTATAATTGAAGTTAAAATCCATAAAATCGTGTTATGTTGCAGTTATAATTGAAGTTAAAATCCATAAGATCGTGTTATGTTACAGTTGTAATTGAAGTTAAAATACATAAAATCGTGTTATTTTACAGTTATAATTGAAGTTAAAATCCATAAAATTGTGTTATGTTACAGTTATAGTTTGAGAGATTGTTCTGTTGTGTTGTTGAATGTTAGTCACGTGTTTGTACGCCATGGGTCAGCTACTTTTTGTTGATATATTGTCTTTAGTTATTTTCGGTAAAGAAATCACACTTCACCAAAGGAAGAGGCACATATATTTGTTATGTGAAGTAAAGTGCCTTCAATTCAAATAACTTATATACAGATTTCTTTTCCCCCGCAATTTATGTGTTTTTTGGATAAATGTGTGTTAATATACAAACAAACTGAACATTTGATTTTACACCTGAAAAAATAGCTGTTGAGAAACTTTGATCATCATGTGTAATTTTACTGCATTTAGCTTCCAAGGTTAATCAACAACTACAGTAATAATTTCACTTACTTTTCGCAGCAACTGGTAAACCGAGACCGCGGATGGACAGGAGGGCGACACTATCTTCCTTAGTTGTCAGCAGCCTCCAGGCCCTGGACCAAACAGTCAATCCTGTGGCTCCCTCAAGTTATATGAAGAAAAAATGTAAAGTAGCGGTGAGTTTGTGTGTAACGTTTATTTCTACCCTTGGGGTTGTTGGTAACGTATAATCAACCGGATAGCGAAAGCAGCTTTTACGTCCCCGAAAAACCTAAATTGAGATGTCTGATTGATACTAAATTGCTGCTTAATGGGAGTTCGACTATCGTCGGAATACTATTGGCCCCGCGGCCGCGCATTAGAGGCTAGCGTGTCTTACTATTTCTACTTTAATGTTTCGTCCACGGGTTCGAGTCCGCCTGTCGACCATCAGGTATATGAGAGAGTCACACGATGTGGCTCCCGAAATTGCTAGGGTGTTTGTTTTTAGTTTTTTTTTTTACAAGGTTTCAGTCCGGTTTTCCAACATATTTAAATCAATAAGTAATAAAAAAAAGAGTCAGTCATCATACCAATGAAATACCCTCGAGCAAGACGTTGAACCCAAAACAAAAAACCGAGCAATATTGGTATGTGTGTCATTGTTACTTTTCCCGAATGTGTGTCTCCGTCTTATAAGTTTTTTTGGATCGCCGTCGGCGTGCGTCGGGTTGAAAGGATTTCTTAAAAACATGTCATAAAATAGTAAAGCTACTCCTTTGTGAGTTTTGTTTTTGGGGAGGTTATTCCACAACATCTTATCACTTTTCTTAGAGGCCGGAGGTATTCGTATAATGTGACTGTTAACCAGAGCTACCAAGCTACCTCATGTGTTCTATATATGCTTTGTTTGCCCCACTTTGGAGGTCTTATATCCACAAACAGGCACGTCTTAACAAACGTCAGATTGATGTAATTTTATCCGATAGAATATATCGAATAAATGGTCAATACATATTTACCAACTCTTTTTCAATCAATACAACAGTTCGATTTTGGCTGCTATGTTCCTGAAATTACATTTGCGAGTCGGTAAAATGAATGTATGGGTAAGGTTCATGACATTGTTGCCTTCAGTCAAGTGGTAATATTGTATTTATGAGATTCGTATTGTTTTATAGGAATCGGAGACGTTCGGTGATGCGTGCAAATTGTCTAAGGTGTTGTCGGTGATAGGCTTAGTTTTCGCATTTGTGAATCCCAATTTATCTCATAAATAGCCATTAACTTACCCAAGAGCTTGCGCGTCTGGTAAAGGATTAATGCTTCTTATAGTACAGATCAAACCATTTACCCATTATCAACTATGCTGGGATATTGAAAAGCTTTTGACGCGGAGTTTCCGTGTGAATGAATGCGATTTCGCTAATACCTTTTGGCTTATTGCTTTCTCTTCTTGTTTTTCCAGCGTCGAGGTAGTATTGGACTCCCATTTGACACCCCGCTCCTCATGCATGATTTAAACCTAGAACAAATGAGAATGCCTCGAACGATGTCTCCCGTTCAGCCGGTCGGCACTCTGGAAGTCCACCTAATGTTCAACGAAGCTAAATCTTCAATCAGCGTAACAGTGATTAAGGTTAGTGAGTTTGTTTACAAGGAAATGGCTTTGTCAACCAGGCTGTCAAGAAAAAGAATGTCAACACGTTAATCTGCTTCAAAATGTTAAACAGTATTTTTTTTTTTTTTTTTCAAATGGCGATACAGCTTTAGACACAATGACTTTAACTAGGCATTAGGTGTGGTTTTAAATTGTATTCAACATATATATTGTTAAGTTAACAAAAATTATTTAGCTCATTCAAACTATCGACTAACTAAAAAATCTGGGTAAATATTGACATTCGTATTTGAAGTTACATAAATTTTATTAAATGCTCATTTGACCTGTCATTTCACCCCATCGATAGATAACCTGTTCCTAAAAAAAAACACACCAAAGAACACCTTTGAAGATTTTGTATATCTGGCTCTCCGGTATTTACATGAGTTGAGCATCTCTTTGGTATTAAAGTTCGGTAATATTTGAGAAAATCTGTTTGTGAGACCTTTGTCAGGGCTATAACCTCAGGCCGAATCCTGTACCTTTATATAAGGACAGACAAATTTAACTTCCAATAGATTCAATGTATAGACTAAAGTAGCACCAAACTAACCAAATCTATACGCATTACTATTTGCTGTATTCTTTGATCTACTTTCTTAAAATATCGCAGGTATTTGGGTGAGTGTTTGCTGTTGCATTAGGGCTCTCTGGGCATAGGGGCAATAAAAATACATGCAGATTGATTTATGATGTTATTGTATTGCGGCTTGTGGTTGCCCCGTATTGTCTTTGTTTGTTGTATGGTGTGGAGAGGAGGGTCGTTCCCATCCCCCATTGGGTTGGCACGTCTTCACATGAGTGAAATAATCTTCAGAACGACATTATACCCTATTCAAAGAAACAAACTAATCGTATCTTGTTTTTTCTGCCATTAGGCGAACGATTTATCAGCAGTCGGAACACATCCAGATGAACTTTTCAACCCATATGTGAAAGTATTTGTAATTCCAGGACGCTCCAGTAAATTCAAAACAAAAATTGTCAACAAAACAAAGGTATTTTGTAAGGAAGGAGTCTAACATTCGTTCCATTTATCCCTACATTAAGCATTTGAGCTTGCACATGATGTTGTTTCATACGCCTATCACAAATAGACCATTTTCCAGATCCCCCGAAATAATTAGAGACTCAAGGAACAGGTGCTATTTTTCACACATATTTATGGTTTAACCTTTTATATTAATCCTATGCTTTTGGGGGAAAGTTGCTTGACACCATTGTTTCATCCAACTCTGCCTTTAAGCAATGACATTACTTATGCATTAAACTGAATATGGTTGGACGTTTCACATAATTTGTTTTATCTTATATGTAAATCACAAGATCCTGTCAACATGTTTTTTTACTAAAAGTTATTAACCACAGCGTGAAATGCTAAACACTCATGTTCAATAATTACAGTACCGTATAAAATCTGGATTACTGGGATAAAGATAATGGTCATAGTATCAGATTCCGATTTTTTAGGTCAGAATTTTCCACCATACACACGTAGAACCCGTCGATAAGGGCCATAACTGAAGGTTATTAACCAGACCTGTTCGGAAGACAGGAATTTGCTCTGTCGAGTTTCAGTGTTTTTTTCTATATAGAGATCTACTGGGAGAATGGCCCGGCTTTGGGGCTATCACACATTGTTTGCAAATGTGTTTGTTATAAGTTTACGCAGTGTTCTTATATAATATGTATGTCTTAGATTCAAAGCAGTGTGCTGGGAATGTTTAAAATTTCTTTTCATACATCCTATTTTCCTTGCAAATGTAAGAATTTGTGATTAACATTCATAAAACTTTTATCGTCATTGTCCTTTCTTATTTGTCCTGAATCCGGTTTTCCAGTAAAATTTTAGAATTGCTGAATACAATTTATACTTTAAATATCTTTGTCCTTTCTTATTTGTTCAGAATCCTGTTTTCGAGGAAAATTTTAGAATTGCTGATTTACCTTCGGGAGATTTCAACGATGAATCTGGTTTAGAATTTCAAGTTTATTCTCATGAAAGTGTAACTCGAAAACCTCTGTTGGGTGTGTGCTCCATGAGGTTGGCAGAAATTGAACACCTAGAAGATGGATATGCTGAGCTGACACTTCTACCACAAACATACCATAAGGTCAGTATTCAATTCAATTTAAGAAATTAAAAATATAATCAAACTTGTTAAAATTTTACATGCCCCTGAAAAAATATATATCAGCACAAGTGCTAATTAAACTGTTTTGTCATACTTTTACACGAGGCTTCTAATGTTTTGTTTGCAATGTATTTACAACCATTTAGCGAACACGGACTGTACCTCCCAGTTGAATACTATTGAACAATTGTGAATTTCAATTAACTTATTTGCGGTTACAAAGCTTACAACACTTTAGGCATACTATCTATTCACGTGGTCGGGGTCAAAATGCTAGACTTTTTACTAAACTACTTTAACAAACAAACTCGGGTACACGTATTTATGGGGACAGTTGGAGGAAAGGCTTTTGTCATTTACACCAGATTAAGTCTCTAATAAACGATAATAGATGACGTCATCCTTTAAAGGAATAAATTAAATACCGCTTTAGGCAACCGGTTTTAAGTGAATACTTCAATTCACATTGCGTTAGCTACAGTTTTTAACTAGCTCAAAGTATGTAATCGCTCTGCATTAGAATTCGATTCTGAACTTTAATATAGTAGACTTATACTATTCTAATACATATTTAATGCCCACATCGAATCAATTCTGTTTCTTTTTTTTCAAATCTACACTCACGATAAAAGAAAGAAAAATGGCGGATTACCAACAGACAATACTCTAACCCCCCTACAGAGTGTTTTTACGTTTCGCCCTTTTGCTTCTAAACTACTTTGAATTTTGCAACACATGTATATATATTCTGAATTCTGAACAAAATATTTTGCATAAAAAGTACATTATTGCTACCTCTTTTTCAAATTGGTACTTCTTTTACACTATATACGTCAACTGTTCAATTTTACATCAACGTATAAAACATTACGTGAACCCAATAACGGTCATTCAGTTTTTTCCTGTTTGTCTTAGTTTTCTTGTCATAATGGTTAAAGGTCAAAAATCCCCAAAATGAGTCAAAATAATGAAATGTCAACTTCTTATAATTTTATCTAAGAAACGAAAACAGATATTAACAATCTGAATTACTGTTTTTTAGTTTTATATGTTAAGATGAAGTGTGTAAAAAATCAGTTCTGTAGGTATAAAAACAGCTGAGGAGTAGGCAT
>JARFOD010036511.1:0-10412 GCA_031763545.1 Mopalia muscosa | reverse complement strand
AAATATATATGATGTTAATATAATCATCTTTTGGAAATAACCGCAAAAGCCACGAAAAGATAAGAGTCGCATTTTTTTACTCCTGACTAGCGGTAGAGTCCCTTTGTTTACGTTAAATCAGGACCACAATGTAATAAGTAACTCGGTAATGTTTACAATCCTCATCCCGTATACGATAGGACACGCTAAACCTATATATTAATTTTATGTACACAAAAATCAAAAACAAATGCAGGTTTTTCTCGTTCTTAGTAAGTAACATGTAAATGTAATATCTTTAATTTATATGTTAATTATTACGATAAGCTACTCAGTAATCATCCCTTTCAGACATAATGACGTCTGTCTCACTTATATTGGCGCCAAGTCAGTCTCGTTAAAATGATATATTATATAACACGATAAACATTGACTTTTAAAAATCGATAGATTGGATCACAGCATATATGTTACTTTACCATAGTTGGTCCACTAATCTATAATCGATTATCTATCGCAGTTTTAAATCCATTGTCTCGAAGCACTGATGCGTCGGACGTTTTCTCTTAGGACTGGCACCATGCAAGGTTCGGCTATGTCTCCAATTCTTTTTACGAAACTCTGTCTGAATTAAGTTGTGCAGCGTATATCGATCGTATCTGCTGTAGTTTTATCGGTATCAGTGATTTTCTAAACTACACAACATAGCTTATCTCGTCTAACACACTAAGGTCATCTAAAGTTGACATGCTTGGTTTACCTTGAAAGGTTGAAATAAATGATTTTGACTGTTTGAGATATTTTCCGGATAGATGCCAATGAGATAACTCCGAGGAAGAACACCCATATTTTCAGTTTATTTCGACACTTGTTCTTCCTTAATCCGAAGATAAAAATCTCATTAAACTATTCATGACATAGTCAAATATTCTTTTGGGGGCGCGGGTGAGACGACTACACTGGCTATATCGAAGGGGCTATGTTCGAGTCAGGTCTTTATTGTAGACCTAATGCGTGTCACCCGGCAGTAAAATCGAAATTCGCAAGATCTGTGATAACATGTCATTTGTACCGTGTCTTCAGACCAGTCAGATCTTTTCAAACGTAAAAAATATATTACCGGGTTGACAGGTCGGTCATAGAAATATTAAAACAATATTAAATTCAGTGATAATCCGTTCAGGAATCGTACCAACAAACTCTAGTATTAAACATTAACGACCCAAATTTAATGAGGAAAATGACGGTATTCACATGCACGTTTTATCCCCGAGCCATGTGGATAAGTGTTTTTAAATACATCTGCTAAATATACAAGTATACCTTACCTTGTTGTTTTTCATGCCGACTGGGTGTCTCCACAATGCCAGTGCAATGCTTAACGGTATCTTGCTCCCCTCTCGGCTACGACTGACACACTGTTTACATCCACTTAAAACTTCGAAATTTATCCTTTTTTAATATGTATTTGTTTTAGTATGAACAACTTCATCATAAAACTTTTTAAAAAATGGATGCATATATTTATATGTATAAGTAGCCCACGGCTCATCCGCATGTTATGGTTGACTTCATTTATACATGTTATCTACGGGTTTATCAACGGTATACCTCAAAATTCGCCTTTGAGCATAATTTTGAGAAAACACAGGGGATTTTAGAAAGGGTTTCGTTGATGTTGTAAGACGTTTCCCGAACTATCACACCCTAACTATCACCGACTTTTCTATAATGGGAAACCCTGCCGCTATAGGTATATAGGCGACCTAATACATTTTAGTGTAAAGTTTTGTGTTTTAATACATTAACTATTTATAAGTTCCTATCCTGGTGAGCACCCCTTCCACCGATCTATTTTTTCCCATTTAGATCGAATCATCCTGGTGGAAAAGGTTCCACATGTGAGATTTTTTTTACGTGGATGGAAATTTAAAAAAGATTAACTCCTATTGTAGTTTCCACGTTGCTGAAAACTTTTACCACACAGTTAGAAAAATATAGCTATAATCGTATCTTTTAATCGTTTTTTTGCATATTGGTTCCACATAGATGGGTTAATCTTTTTTTGTCGGTATGATTCCACGCAGATGGTTCCACTTTTCTACAAAGAACCCTCAAAGGACCATTATTTCTAAGAGTGTAGCTGGAAACTGGAAAAGTGATACGTCCGTATTCCCACCAAGATAACAATTTCACCCCCAGCAAAAACTCCTTGGACATTAACCATGCATTTATTGGCTTATTTTTTACAGAACAATACAATTGTTTTCATCAAAGATAGCCGTTGTATATTTGGTGTTGTGTATTTTAAATTTTGTTTAAATAATTTTTTATCAGACGTTATGATTTTATATTTTATTTTTATGACTTTTTTTATATATATTATACGTCCAACTGTTTATATTACCAGTTGATTTTATATTATACGTCATTTTTTTTGTATTACAGGTTGATTTTATATTACGGGTTGATTTTATATTAGCCGGTTATATATTTTGGTATGGTAAGTGATAATTCAGAGGTACAGCTAGATACAGAGGTCTGTATCTCTGACAGTCTATATCTTACAATGTAGTCTAACTAAAGCCCAATTCGCGCAAGACGCGAAGCCACTGTCGCGCTTCTCGAAAATAATGTAAATCACTTTTTATGTTATAAAGTTTATACTAGAGGCTTCTGAGGCGCGACAGTCGCATGTTCTCTAAGATATAATTGTGACGTTATTTGTTTGCATTGTGACGTCATTGCTCGAGCGCATTTACCAATGTCGCGTCTGGTGTGAATTGGCCTTAATATAGGTATATATAGATATATTTCTTTTTCAGTGTGGGCCGACACTGAACGATTTTTGCCGGCTTGAATGAAAGCAGTTGGTGTTGTGAGTAAAGCATGAAAGAATCACGTTGAAGTTTAGGTTCATCGACGTCCAGCCCTAACGCTGCGCGTTTTCTCTGTTTGAGTCGATTCCTCATCATGGACGACAGTAGTCTGGATATCGCCTTTAGTCCACTTTCGATTCAAACAAGCCACCTGAGTATACATAGAAATGGGGCCGAGGTTATAAAATATTTAGCATACTCGAGATCGTCCCCCCCTGAGTTGTGCTCCTATTCGGTGGTTACAATTTGTTTTGAGCACTTACTAAGCTGAGTACAAAATCAATGCCAATTCCAACTCTTGAGCACGCTGTTGTTGAGATCTTATGCCAACGAAGGAAAAAATTTACTGCCCTGATTTTGTCGGCTGATTAGAGACGATTTTGTTTGTCATTGATAAAATAATGTGACCTTAACAAACGTCTTATTTTCAAAATTGAATTGAAAAAAGGGAAGTTTAAAGTCTTTGACAATATCAAATTAATGAAACAACTGCAGTCCCGTTGAGTAGCCTACAGTCTTGAGTATGGTTCGAAGCTTGCTCAGGATTCGTGCTCAGCTGAGCACAGAAAGCGTTCTCAATATTTGTATAACCTTGGTTTTTTGGAACACGGACCCTAGGGTCGACTCAATTGAGCACGAAATATGAGCATACTCAAGGACTTTGATTGGTAATAAAAGTCCTTGATAATGCTCATATTTCGTGCTCAACTGAGTCGACCCTAGAGTCCGTGTTCCAAAAACCCAACGCTCTACGCACGGTTCTGCGAATTTGTTGATGTCAAACCTATTCCCCCCCGAGACAAAACATCACGTGACATTTAACATAACACGTTGGCTGACTGCCTGTAAAATGCCAATAGCGCGAGAAAGTATGAGAAAAGTCAATCGCACACCTAACTCCATAGGAGTGGGACACGCCTGATCATTCCATTAATTGAGACTACCGGCCACCCAGAGCCCATATAGAAATATGCGACAAAGTTTACACACGGTGCACTGTAGGCCTATGAAAGCACATCGGGTCTATGTTAAAGTTCGTGGAACAGAAACCGTGAAATTCATAAAGAAAGTAGAGCAGTAAGAATCCTTGCTTAATGATTAATAAGATTTTTGAAACACTTTTTACCCTAACTGTTAATTGCAGTGACTTGAAGTGATGCGTGTCGAACAAGGTTTTTTTTACTGGTATTATGATTTTTGTCGTGTAACTGGAGTAAGTAGTATTCAACAAATATGCCTTGAGTTGGTATAAGGTTTATTCACCTGAAGACAAGGAAAAGGGGCAGCAATTGCCAAATGTTAAATTTCGCCACAGACATAGGGATTCACCCGCCTCTTAACTCTTATTGTATCCATGGAGAACAAACAACCTTCAAGAAGAAAGACAACACTCGCCGTACAAAGCTAGCTCAGCCGTGGGCGGAAGTAGACAAAGATAACTTCACATGACCTGATTTTACGACCAGCCGAAATAACAATGACAAGACAAAACCAGTAGAACATAAAAAAAATGTGAATTATTAAAAAAAAGTCATGGAAGTAGGAATGAATTGAATAATCTAGTTTTATGTTGGCATAATCTCAGTATAAAGAAAGAGTACGGAATATTAACAATTTAATTAAAACAAAGGTCTTTGACAATCGTACACTGGTCAAAGGCAGGTCACTCTCCCCTATTTTGGCACAATACATATAGCGAAAATTTGATGGTAAATTTGACCCTGTTACATTCTTCCCTACTGAATTTGAGACAACGTCCACATGTCATAATAATCCAAAAAAGTTCAATCACAAAAGCCACGATGTCGCTACATCAAAAAGTCCAGTTTGTGTTGTAGTGTCAGAATAAGAACTGAGCATGTATCTTTACGGTGGAACTCCCTTTGATGAACGATTTGATCCACTGTTTCATCAGGGTCATTGAGTCCTGACGTTTCTCCCTTATCCATAACTTGCTCTTCTACCACAGTCACTTGGGGGTTGGCGGGTAGATCAAATGTATAAAAACGTTCCACGTTAACTTGGGGTAAGACAGGATTGTCTATAGGTGTTGAGACTGATGTAGATTTTTGATTGGATCTCTCCACACAACTTTAACTGACTCCTGTGAACTTTACTCTGATGGTTATCTCTTTCCTGTCTTATACCGAACACAGGCAGATCTGGATTAGCCTGATCCAATACTAGATATGGTTCAGTTTCCCATTTGTCCTGTATCTTGTTTCTTCCTCGGACCTTGTGATTTCGAAACAAAACTGGTGACCAGGTCCGATAAGGGCACCCGGAACAACTCGTTCATAAGTTCACTTTCTAGATGTACCTGCCTCTCTAGACAAGTCTTTGGTGACACTACAGGTTGTTTAAGGCGATTGTGATGGTTGAGCACCCACTCATCCATGGAATCAACTTCTGTCGAGGCACAGTCTTTCTACAGAATGATATCCATCGGAAGCCTTGGAGCCATTCCCGACATCAAGTAGAAAGGCGGAAACCCAGTCGAGGAATACACATGGCTGTTATATGCCAGGGTCAATTCCGGCAAGTGTTCTTTCCATTGTCGCTTTTTGTTCTGAGGTAGTGATCTAAGCATGTCATGCATTGTTCTATTCCACCTATCACAACCGCCATTGCCCTCAGGGTGACATGCAGTTGTCCGACTCTTCTCAATACCTACACCTCACAAAGGTTTGCAATGACTGAAGACTCAAACTTTCGTCCTTGGTCTGAATGAAGTCTACTTGGGAACCCAAAGTAAGAAAACCAATGTTTTACTAGTGCCTAGTCTTTGAGCACAAGATCATTTTCAAACCATCACTTGAGCGTTGCAGAAGAGTAAAGTCCATGGCCACAGCCTCCAATGGAGCAGAAAGATCAACACAAACCACAGGCCTATGAAACGGAGATTGGGTGTCCTTGGCAAGAACACAACGCTTACATGTTCCAATCCACTCTTGTACATCGGCAGTCATCAATGGCCAGTAGTAGAACCTTCTCGTGGACTCCAGTGTACGATCACTCAAATGACAAGCATGGTCATGTTTAGCATTGAAAACTTCCCTTCGCAGTTCACATGGTATTACAAGTTGATGTCGTTCTGATCCATCTTTTGGACCCTGAAAAGTCCTGTATTATACACTGTCATACATTAGTCGGTGCCACTGTTCGAGCAGTTTCTGTACCTCTGGTTACTGACGCATTCTTTCAGCCCTACTTGGTCTTTTGCTAAGTCTTCACAAAATGTAAAACTTTCCCAACTACAACATCTGCTTCTTGCAAAACTGCGATCTGGTTCTTACTGTAACCAGAACTTTCTATTGCACAGCTAGCAGTAATAGCCTTTGTAATGAGACTGTCACAGTCTGTGGAACCAACAACTAAAGGCCGCAATGCTGCCTTTATTTCAGAAAAGGTAATAATAACTTCGTCTTGTCCATGTGGTAAACGTGGCAGAGAATCTGCATTGGAATTGTTCTTTCCAGCCAGATACACAACTTCAAAGTAAAACTCAGCAAGTTGGGCTACCCACTTTTTTCTGGCACCTAAGAACTGTCCAAATATTTAAATTGTGAAAGTACTGCTCCGAGCCGATGAAAACTCGCATCAATTGTCATGATAAATGGACGTGAAAAGTCTGGGTAGGCTACAATGGGAGCCGATGTAAGTTTTTGGCGTAAAAATTCAAACGCCTCGTGACATTCAGATGATCGTTCGAAATGCACTGGTTTTTCATCCTTACCCTTCCCTACTTGTCTATGCATTGGATATGCAAACTTTGAAAAACCTGGCACAAATTTTCAATAATATCCCATAAAACCCAGCACACACGTCAATTCTTTTACAGTAGTAGGGGCGGGACAGTCTTGTAGAACTGATGTTTTATCAGGGTCAGTCTGAACACCTTGAGAAGATAAAATGTGTCCAAGAAATTTGACTTGTTTTTCTGGCTTCAATTAAGTCCAGCTATTTCAGTCTTTCAAATAACTGTTTTAATCCTCCAGGATGAGTGTCAATGACTAAGTATATCAACAAACTTTCCCACTGCATATCACCAAGATAACATTCTATTAATCTGTCAAACATTGCAGGAGAATTGCAAAGTCCAAATGGCATTTGGGTCCACTCAACAGTCCCACTGGAGTTGTTACAGCAGTTTTGGCTTGACCTTCTCTGTCCATGGCAACTTGGAAATACCCAGATATCAAATCCAAAGACGAGAAGATTGTTGCTGACCCAAGAGCATCAAGAGACTCGTCAAATCTGCGAATAGGGAAAGCATCATTACGAATTGCTTTATTTAACTGCCTTTAATCACAACACAAACCAATGGATCCGTCCCTATTACCAACATTAGCTGCTGGCGATGCCCAAGGACTCTTAATTTTGAGAAAAGCACCTTATTCCACCAAGTCAGAAATGTGCTGCTTGAACTGAGCGAATATGTGCGCAGAAACTCTGCTGTGTAAGGAAAACGCTTCTTTTAGAATACCTAGCTATATTATATAGGCCTACTTACCACACTGTGAGCGCATATCGACCACGCGAATTCTATATTTTACTATGGCTTATTCCGATGTCGCTGTGAAGTTGTTTTGTTACCCTTGCCATGTTTACCCAGCTTCGCTTGGCAGGTTAAAAAAGAAAAACTTATAGAGACTTTTAATCTCGCTGTACCGTACTTCGAGTAGATCCAGGTATCGTTCAATGCAATCTGTATTGCATTGACAATACCGCTGGTTCCATTTTCCACAGGAGACTACTTCTCATTTAATAGTTTATAGGGCTTTTCGGACAGAATTTATACATATAAATGTAAACCTATGGGGACTTAAATGTTCGGTTTGCAGCCCCTTGCATACTTTCATCCGTGCCTATGGCCTGCTGGTAATTTTGTGCAAATTGGCTCTCCGTTTTGGTATAGAATTTTAATCAAGGTCTTCGGATACCTATTATGTTGGGAAATGTACGAGTCGTCCTTTAAATGAAATAGCCAGTCAACTATAAACTTTGGGGTGGAATCAGAATGTTCATATCCATTACCCGAAGGCTTTTGTTAGGCATTGATATAGGCACTTCCGGATATAAGAAACCGATTTGTCTCCCTTTTTTGTACCATCAACTTCGCCCGAGGCGGAATTATGCTATCAGATAAACTAATTATTTTTATTTAAAATATCTAGTTAGAAAGGAAGCCGGGATATGGCCGCTATCGGCTTCCATAACGAGGAGACGAATTTCAAGTCAGGGCACCTTGCATGGAGCAGATAGTTTACAGACGGGCCTGGGTCTAGCTCGTTGTGTAAAGCTATAGTCGTTCTCTTGCAGTATTGTTAGAGTAAAGACAAATCAATATATTTTAACACATCTTTTCCACAACAGCTGCCTAATTTCTGAGCTCAAATAAGCAGTTGTTTTGAAGGTGCACCTAGGAATAATCCGTCGTTTTTATCAAGGATACATATGTTTTACCACATCTTGTTTTAAACAATTTCTTTTTCAATTTACACAAGGTCGTGACTCAGTCGTAGCGAGTGCGCTTCCTGAACTGAACATGCTTTGCTTTACCGTTCACGGGTTCGAGTCTTGTTTGGCTTATAGGCAGGTAGTCTGTCACTATCATTTCCACCCTTTCAATGGCTCCGAGACTGATAATATGCAAGTATCCTTTCTCTGATTTGCTCCGAGAAGTGTTGTCTGTCAGTATCGTTTCGTCCCTCTCATAGGCTCAATCTAAAATATAATCAAATCTACTTCCTACGTCGGGACATTGACTCTAAGATACACCCGGGACATCTTGTTTTGCACTTCGTTTATATGCTGGTCTGTTGCTGATAGGTCACCCCAAATATTTGCGGAAATTAACGCGAGATGGTCTGGCATAGCGTACGAGAGTTGTCTTAGTCTCGTTCACTATAGAAACGCTTGTGAGAATATTATTGTCATAGGCTCCAAGACAGGTAGACTGTCGGGTTTATTCCGATCCTTTGAATGGATCCGAGACGGATAGTATGACAGTATCGTTCTTCCAAGTAGTGCAGTTTGCCAGTATAGTTTCATCCCTCTTGTGGACTCATAGGCGGGTAGTTTGTCACTCTGCCTTACTAACTCCTAGACGAATAGTCTGTCTGTATCATTCCTTTCCTCTGATTAGCTCCGAGACGGTTAGTTTGCCAGTATCGTTCCGTTCCTCTGATTTGCTCTTGATCTGCGGTCGTGGTTTAGTGATACAGTATGCACTACCTAATCCTTCTTCCGTACCGTTCAAGGGATGGAGTCCGTCTGTCGACCATCATGTAAATGAGCGAGTCACATGTTGTGGCTCCGGAAATCGCGGGGGTGGTTTTTACTAGGTGTCCTCTCGGTTTTCCACCGTAATGAGACCAAGTACAGTGTGAAGTAGACAATCCGTCGTCATAAAGGTGAAAAACGATTGAGAACGACGTTAAACCCCAATCAAACAAACAAACAAACAAACTGATTCGCACATAGAAGTGCAGTCTGTCAGTATCCTTCCGTCCCTCTGATTGACTTTTAGGTGAAAAGTATGTCAGTTTCGTTCTGTCCGTCTGTTTGGCTCTGAGAAGTGTAGTCTCTCTGTATCGTTCCGTCCCGCTGTTTGGCTCTGAGAAGTGTAGTCTCTCAGTATCGTTCCATCCCGCTGTTTGGCTCCGGGAAGTGTTGTCTCTCAGTATCGTTCCGTCCCGCTGGTTGGCTCCGAGAAGTGTAGTCTGTCAGTATCGTTCCGTCCGTCTGCTTGGCTCCGAGAAGTGTAGTCTGTCAGCATCGTTCCATCCGTCTGTTTGGCTTGGAGAAGTGTAGTCTGTCAGTATCGTTCCGTCCGTCTGTTTGGTTCCGACAAGTGTAGTCTCTCAGAATTATTCCGTCCTCTGTTTGGCTCCGGGAAGTGTAGTCTGTCAGTATCGTTCCGTCCGTTTGTTTGGTTCCGAGAAGTGTAGTCTGTCAGTATCGTTCCGTCCGTCTGTTTGGCTTGCAGAACTGTAGTCTGTCAGTATCGTTCTGTCCGTCTGTTTGGCTCCGAGAAGTGTAGTCTGGCAGCATCGTTCCATCCGTCTGTTTGGCTTGGAGAAGTGTAGTCTATCAGTATCGTTCCGTCCGTCTGTTTGGCTTGGAGAAGTGTAGTCTGTCAGTATCGTTCCATCCGTCTGTTTGGTTCTGACAAGTGTAGTTTCTCAGAATTATTCCGTCCTCTGTTTGGCTCCGGAAAGTGTAGTCTGTCAGTATCGTTCAGTCCGTCTGTTTGGCTTGGAGAAGTGTAGTCTCTCAGTATCGTTCTGTCCGTCTGTTTGGCTCCGAGAAGTGTAGTCTGTCAGTATAGTTCCATCAGTCTCTTTGGCTTGGAGAAGTGTAGACTGTCAGCATCGTTTCGTCCATCTGTTTGCCTTGGAGAAGTGTAGTCTGTCAGTATCGTTCTGTCCGTCTGTTTGGTTTGGGTAAGTGTAGCCTGTCAGCATCGTTCCATCCGTATGTTTGGCTTGGAGAAGTGTAGTCTGTCAGTATCGTTCTGTCCGTCTGTTTGGCTCCGAGAAGTGTAGTCTG
>JARFOD010036499.1:0-23870 GCA_031763545.1 Mopalia muscosa | reverse complement strand
CCCCCCCGCCCGAACGTAAAATTTGGAAGTCGACAATATATAAACATATATGTAAAGGTCGGGTATCCCTCCAGAGAAAGGAGATTAATTGAATTATGGCTGTAAACCGCTCTATTGTCTGTATTCCATATTCTTGTATAACATCATATATACATAGCTTTGTTTTGTCTGTATTCCATATTCTTGTATAACATCATATATACATAACTTGTTAGCCGACAATGTAATCTTGACGAAAAGACACAGAGGTTGGGACAAAATACCTTCGACCGACATCGCTGTGCCAGTGTGATTTTTCTTTTAAATAATGTTATTGTCAGTCAACAAAACCTCACAGATATTAACAATTGGCACCCGTTCACAAGCAATCAATCACCCAGACGGGTGGTCTGAGTGAGCTTTGTGTTGCCACTTCACTCTATGAGGACAAAGACAACAGGAAACTCTCTCACTTTCCACCCGCCTTGGCTGACTGATTGGTATTCAATGCCGTGTTCGAGGCTATAAGCCTACCGCTTATAAATCACAACGATGTACATCAAAGTAAATTGGCACACAAAACCCAGTGATAAAAAGCGAACTGCTTGATCCTTTGATAATTTAAAAGAAGGGAACACTTTTGATTACCCAATACTGGCATGGACAGGGTGAGGTCAACAAATACAAAAAGCCGTAAATGTATAATTTCCTTATAATAATGCACCATAAGTCTATAACACACAGTGGAAGGTTTATAATAGGAGATAATTTTCAATATGATATATCTGTTATTTTCATTGAGCAGAAAATACAATCAGTGTCAACTGGCCAAGAGCTCTCTAAAACGTGGAGGCGCGAATGTGTTTGGTAAGAAGAGTTTTGAAATTTGAAAAATTAGCTGTTAACGAGTATTTTAAGTCTTAGCCCTAGGTGAGGTTACAAATTGTATTTGTTTTACTGGGTCCTTGATCCTTTATAGACACAACAATTAATAAAGATGAATCCGGAATATGTGGCAGGCCTACCTAAGGGATTGGAGTTACGTGATGTCACACCGGAAGTAGTGTTCATTGAGATTTTCGAAAGAGCTGGTGATTGGTTAAAATTCGGCTGAAGACAGTGTTGACAGTCAATGTAGCAATGCGAGTATCGTAAAGGGGTGAAACTGTGGATGTCGATTACTCAGCTTTTCTAAACCTTTCAAAGATTTTCTAAATCAAACGAAAACCAGCATTTAGTCTATAATCAAAAATAACCAAAATAGTATATTCCTTAAAGATACTGACTCCATTGTTACTGGCTGTGGTAGGTACATTTACAACCCTCCGCCAGAGGGCCTAACCACCTGCATTACAAAACTAAATCCGTAAGACAAGAGCCGAAAATTAAATATTTATAGCACAGTTCCATGGTCGGAAAACAGATACATTGATACTCACTAAATAAACAAAGAAGCACCTTGCACTTCTGCTTCTTCAACCTGCTAAATATTTACCTAGAAGTTTGTTTTATGAGCGAGCTTCAGCCCTCCTTTCTCGCAAAGTTTCTGTGAGACTGGATGTACCTTTATATTTATGTGTATAAGTAGGTCTTTAGATAACCTTTAACATGTGACTGCGGCTCGGGCAGCTCGGGTGAATGATAAACGAGGGCTGATGGGAGATATACCAAGAGTAAGTAAGACGATAACCAGGGTCAAACAGATCTGCCCCGGTACCATCATCTAAACTAAAAGATAAAGTAAGCATGCAATAAACCAGAAGTAAGAGTAAATAAACATGAAGTAAACAAGGCTAAAATAAACTATATCAGGTTGAAATTGACCAGGAATCAAGACAGGAACACCACCTGTATGCGATAGGATACACTTGAGTTTGCTTGTTTGTAAGATAGGGGTTTAACATGGTACTTGAGACTGTTTCACATACAGGATTGTGTGTTTGGTTCGTATTTAACGGATTATACTCATGGGTATTTTACCTATATGAGGACGGATTCACACGGTCCTTCGCTTAAATACGGTTAAAAACCAACGGGTAGTGTAGAAGTCTCGTCCTACATTTTTTAACCCTTGCAATAAGAAAATGGTCCACGTAGTGAATGGGGGATGCCACTGACGATGGCGTTGGAAACTAAGACACGATAGGGTAATCGTCAAGACCAAGGGCCAACAGAGCGAACCTCCCTCTCCGAGACAATGCGAGCCTCCTCCCAGACAATGTACTGAAGTAAAGCTATATCAATACATTACGGATGAGAACTCCAAGCATTTCGGTTAACACTCTCTTTTAATATCACACTTTTTACAAACGGTTTGAATATCGTTCTTTCAGAGCTGTATTTTGTGGATGCGGCTGTAGGACCGGGAGCAAGAATTGGCATCTTTGTAATATTCCGTATAATTAAAACCTAGAAGGAATGCAGGGTGTACCCGGAAGAGGAGTGAATTACGTGATTATCGCTGATCACGTGACGTCACGTGTAAGCCCTTATACAAACTATGACTTCATTATCAACCAGCAGAAGCGTTATAGAAAGTGCAGTCATTTTGTTCGATCAAGGGATTGCATGTTAGATTAACGGTATCATTCCACAAATGCCAGAAATCGATGCACTCATGAAGCCAGGAAAGCTACTAGTTAATAATAGTAATAACTCTATTGAAATACATTTGACCTTAGGTCTTTGTGCAAAGTAAAAACACATATGGTACACATGTTCTTAACCTTTTCAGTTTATTTGTGCATTCAGTATTTGGTTTCTTTTACATAGGGCTTGTTTACAATATATTGCTAAATTCGTCAAAACAAATTCTTTTCTAGTAAACATTTAGAATGGCAAAGCGATGTACAGTTCTATACCGTTAATATTTTTCACGTAAAAACTGATTTGTTAGCATTTCAAATGTATAGGATAGATTATCAAAAAATGATGTTGGTCTTCAATATTATCAGAGTTACACACACATCTACAATTTCTTTGGTCTCTGGGTATATTTGCAAACCTTCCTGTATCAACATGCAATCATGCAGTGCCTACCCTAATAATCATGGCAAAACATATAGCAACATTTCTTAAACTATGATCTACTAAATTTTAATAACTAGAAAGTTTAATACAAGTTACTCATTTGTAGTTGTCCATAAAACTCTCATCGTGGTGATAGACCCCGGGTTTCCATCATTACATTATGTAGCAAAAAGCTGAATAGGCTATATCATAAAGTTAATAAAATCAGTAAATAAATAAATCAACCTTCAGTTAAACCTTATAACACAATTATAAAAAATATTTAAATATTAGAAATCATTTTAAAAATGGATTAAAAACGTATTATTTCTTTATATATATATATATTTTTCTCTATCTTCATATATTGAATATATATATATATAAAACATATATATAGCAATATTTTTTTTAAGTAATTGCATGAAAAAAACATAATTGATTTTAAGCAATCCTGCATAAAATGTTATCTAGGTCAAAATGTCATTGCAGTCTGGCCTACTATTTAAAACTGAATCAGACAATGCTGACATTCTTCCGATTAACTATTAATTTATGGTTTACCTGAAGTAAAATGCTTAAAAACAGCCTTATCATAAGTTCAACACCTGCGAAGATCCGACTTTACATGAAGAGAACATCTCTTGGGTATATCATATATATATATATGTGCAGGTAACATTGCATACACTGTAATGACGTGAATACAAACAAAATGTACGGGCCCATCATGGCTGTGGATGTTTTTCTCTTTTGAATTTTGAATGCTTCCGATAACTCAATAGATCATCTTAGGTTGTCACCACTAGGACAATAGGAGACTTCCCAATACTCCCGATAAAAATGTCCAAAAGATTCCATCCATATCTTTCTAGATCGCGTAAAATGAACATACGAAAGGAATTGTGTTTTTCTTGGAACCTTTGTCTGGACAATTCCAACCAAAGGTTAAAAATTGTTGCATGGGTCCTAATTATAGCGTATGAAAGGCCCGAATCTGACCAAAATATGGAAAGATTCGTTGTATTAAAGGTTTAGTGTGCAATTAATTGCATTGCCTTATATTCATGAGGTACCGGTCCAATGAATGGAAGACACTACCGTAGACCTCACTGATTTCATAAAGCGAGATACGACACAAGACACGACACAAACCATTTCATAACGAGACAAACTACCGTTGACCTCAACGGTATCACATGACAGGACAGAAGCCCACGACACAAACCATTTCATAACGGGACAAACTACCGTTGACCTCAATGGTATCACATGACAGGACAGAAGCCCACGACACAAACCATTTCATAACGGGACAAACTACCGTAGACCCCATTGGTTTCACATGATAAGATACGACACAAGATGGACACAAACCACTTCATAATGAGAAACTACCATAGAGCTCAATGGTTTCTCATGACAACAATGAAACAAAATCTGCACATTTTCGCTGATTGAAAGACATGCAAGATATCGGTTCGTTTTGCTCATAAATCGGAGGTCACCAAGATACAGGAAACTGCTAAGCCATACCGCGAATCAAGGTTGATTGTATAGCTCAGGGGCATTGCGGGTGTTGTACGGAGCTATCATCGCCAGCCTATCTCTTCTGGTATTGTTTACCTACACAATCTGCCAAATGTAAACACATGGACTGAGCATTCATAGTAATGGACAGCTGTTGATAGAAATAACATCTCCGTTACTTTCCGAAAACGATTCACCAAATACCTCTTAATGTTCTTTTCCGCAACCGATAATATCCGGTATACATAGCATACAAACAACTGAAAACCGATTCCATCTGTCTCGTTTGCTCACCTGTCCTACACGACTCACTGCACATGCGTGGAAAACATTACAGTCGGAAAATTCTTAGTGAATAGAAAACATGGACGAGCATCAAGAAATTAACAGTTTAAAATTTAAACACATTGTTTTATTGTTTTATGATTGAATCGGATAGAACAAGTCTTTAACAATTATAGTTTCCGGTATTAAAATTGTTGGGGATAAAATTATAGGTTGGCTGCATGTTGCCCCTTGGCATCATAGTACGGAGACTAAGTACTATGCAGGCTACCAGAAGAATCACATTCAGGCTTCGTCATCAAATAGTTCGAGTAACAGGTGTGAGAAGTAGAATTTGTTTTAGAAAAAAAGCACATTGTTCTACTTGCCCTGTATGTGAACGTGTGATATAATGTCATAGACAGCTCATTTGTCCTACTGGCTAAACAGGTCGCTTATTGAATCTCACTTATAGACCTCAATTGCACGTGACACCATGGTTAGGTATTGGTTACGATGCATTATACCTTTACCTTTTACGTACCGATATTTATTAATACTAATTTCACATAGTTTTGATTCTTTGAATTGGCACTTGGTAACACCTTTTCAAGTGTAGACAGTTTCGACATGTTTCAAGTATTTGCAACAGTACATATGCATTTGTTTTATAGCCATCAAGACGAAGTACATGCATCTAGCTTTTCAACGAAGACTGCAAGTTTGGGATAAACCCGAGAGCAACCAATATCTTCCAAAGATGTCACTAGGCAGATCTCTACTCTTAGCCGTTAGGTGCACGATTGGTTTTTCTCATACTTTCTCGCGTTAGTTCTCATATACAGGCAGTCAGTCAACGTGATGTCACGTGGTGTTTTGCCTAGAATAAATAATAATAAAGCCAGTAGTGCAATTTAATGTACTCTTAGCGGTTATAAAAGTCCCAGTTGCTTAAAAATTTGTATATGAGTATAATATGGGTCAAAACTAATTTGGAGAACCATATTTTATTAAAAATAATAAAATTTGTAGGTAACTTTAAATTACGTAACGAGCCGCCTGACTGTGTGTTCATGTGATTTAGATAAACGTCGTTCTCAAGGGTATTTCAGTAATGACGACGGATTGTCCATTTCATAGTATTCCATACTGAAATACTATGGAAAACTACAATGAATCTTCATAAAAAACATCTGTACAATTTTAAAAAATGTTATCCATATATCTAACAATGCTTACTTAAACCTGTAAATCAATAATGTATTGATTAGATTAATTATCCCTTACAGCGAGAAGACTAGCATGAAAATCTCTCTACAGTAATCAAGCGGAAATAACTGCCTTATTGTTGTTTCAGGTCATGCACATGGAGTAAAGCAATACTGACATAATTTTGTGTAATTCTGGAAATATTCAATTCTAACGAAGATTACCGGATAAGTATATTCGTTAAATTACTGCCGCTTATCACAGAACTCCACAACTTTCAGAGAACTTTACAAAGGAGTTCACCAAGGCTGTGTACTTGGACCTCTTCTATTTTGGTTTCATATTGATTATCATCCTACTGATATAGTTAACAGTATTCATCTTTTTGCCGATGACCCATGTCTCTATGTTGTGTCTGAAAACCTTAAAAACCAGCGTGTGTTAAAATGACATTAAGTTGGATCTATCTGTCATTGAATATTGGTCAGTAGAATGGTTATTGCATTAAATCCCAATAATACCATATGGTTAATTGTCTCTAGGAAGAGGTAGCTTTCTCAAATAATTTCAAAATTTAAATCTATATAAATAACTTTTCGCACGTCATAAACATCGGAGACTTACACTGTTGTCAATCTGCCTGTAAAAAACATCGTCCGTATTTCTCGCCTTTAAGTAGAAAACCGACAGGAATCAATGTTTACAAGTTTTGTAAGACCCAGTTTTTATTGCACTGACATAATTTGACATAATTTGACACAGATGCAGACATAAAGACTTACAGAATACAATAGAATTGTCTTTGCAGGATCATAAAGTCATCCACAAAAATCTAATCACAGACTCAAAAATCGTTTACCGCCCTTAACTACTGAAAGAAACCCTTATCCTGAAAAATCTGCTGTGCTCTGTCTCGAACTGCTTTTCATCACAAGTCATTCTTCCTAAACACTATTGCTGACTGAAGCAGCCTACTTACTTACATCAATATGGAACCTGACCCAAACAAGTTAATGAACAGTGTAAGAATCAGGTTCAATTTATATAAAACACAGCTATGGTACTACTCAGGTAAACTAGTGGAAAGTATTATCCTTTGTTGCGTTCAGCAATGGATGTGGCTCACTAAACGAAGATCTTTTTCGTAACCATATGACAGACAGCCCAAAATGATTTTGTTTTTGTGGGACAGTAAGGTAATCTATGGAACACAATTTGTTTACCTGTTCATTATTTACAAGAAAAGGAGAAATAATGAAGGATAACATCAAACAAGATGGATAATTTATCCCACTATAATAATATTTGGCAACACAGAATTAAGTACTGCAAATAATCAAATGATTGTTAACAATGTCGGAGAAACTAAAAAGTTTACCTGATGCCTGTTTGTTTTTTAGTATTAAAGATACACCTTTAGATTGCTAATACACAATTATGAGAATAGAACAAAAGGGTGGTGCCGAATTTTCACATTTGTTTCTTGAAATCGCCTATACCCACATAAAGCCGACCAGGATAACGAAGAGATTGGTTAATGTGGAATTTAAAGAAAACAAATATAAAATTGGAGTAGATATATATCATCGATATATATTATCACTATACTCATACATTTTATAATCACTAATTTTATCGTTTGTGATATAAAAGCAAGGTGTACAATGCTAACATTTATCAGTCATGTGACTGAATGCATTCATGAGCATGATCATCATCACCAGGTTTTTACACCAAGAGTCACACTATAATAAAAGATCAGTCTCGATGAATCTTTTAAAAACTTACACCTATTTCGTTAATTAACAGCTTCAATTGTGAATAGCCCTATGTACAAGATATTTTGTGTGTATTAACTGTTGTGAATTTATATAGAATGGCAAAAATTATGAGCAGTGATCATTAATTTCTCTAAAGGCACAAAAAAAATTCTATACAGAAAATCAATTCGATTCATATTGAAACCATTACAGAAGACCATATAGTACACTGTTAGCAGCGAATTCCAAAAATCTCTGCTTGGCAATCGCATGATGTTATACTTGAACAACGGATATATATATATATACATATATACATACATACATAAATGCATCAGCTGTTCGTGTAGCTGGTATACAATATACATGTACACTGCACGATGTGAGGAAGCTGAGCTACAGCTGTCTCTTCCACACAGCATGCTATAATGTACATAGAGGTAAAACGGTTGGAATCCTGGCGGTCACTGTATATCGATTAGACCGGCCTGGTTTTCAGAGGACCTCAACAGATAACATACTAATGCAGATCTGCCTTATACCAACCGCTGCGTTTCAATATTTCGGTCAACCTAGGATTGAGCATTGCAACTGCAGCTCTTTACAAGCAAATGTGAACATCTTACAGCGTCAGTCGGTCTGCATCTATCCTAACAACTGTAGCAAGGACGGATTGTGTGATAAAGTGAGGCATCTTACACGCACAGGACAAATTCTAGCAGGAGCCCCATCACGCTAGAGTCTCTCTTTTCCATGATTTTGTCAACATATCTGTGTAATACCAATTATGTCCATCATAACCACAGGACTGATACAAAGTGATACTCTGTCTAGTTTGTCTCTCTATTCTACAATCATAGTAAACACAGCTGTTAATTACCAATTATAGTCATCCTATAACCACAGGACTGATACAAAGTGATACTCTGTCTAGTTTGTCTCTCTATTCTACAATCTTAGTAAACACAGCTGTTAATTACCAATTATTGTGATCCTGTAACCACAGGACTGATACAAAGTGATACTCTGTCTAGTTTGTCTCTCTGTTCTACAATCTTAGTAAATGCAGCTGTTTATTACCAATTATAGTCATCCTATAACAACAGGACCGATACAAAGTGATACTCTGTCTAGTTTGTCTCTCTGTTCTACAATCTTAGTAAACACAGCTGTTTATACTGTCCTTTCATCCCTCGTTTTCTTTTAGAGCTTATAAACAACTTATTAAACATGACAGCGACCTGAGCTGTTTACGAAATCCTGTCAATGCTGCTTGACCCGCCTTGTGCTTGTTCTAGGGCCAGTCCGTGCTGCTTGTCCGGTCTTGTCTTTGTTACAGGGTCAGCCCTTGCTGCTTAACCGGTCTTGTCCTTGTTAAGGGCCAGTCCCTGTAGTTGTCTTGTCTTGGCTTTGTTACAGTGCTTGTCGAAGCTGCTTGTCCGGTCTTTTCACAATGCACTAAACTGTTATAGCCCATCCAGATATTATATTTTTTGTTTTATTAGCCAGCTTGCAAACGTCTATCCCTGATTACCTCTTTACGACAGGTAACAGAGCCAACCCTTTATATCGTTTATTTGAGTCGTAATATCGCAACAGAAAATATAACAATATAAAGAAGTGACGTTTACATGTCATGACACGAATATATATGGTTTGCCTTCGTAGTTGTATACTCGTATTCCCCTGGTACTCTCACAGCTAGCGGACAACGTTAAGCCAACCTGCTGAGACATGTATTTTTGCGTCTAATTGTTTTCCTGTCCTGTCTATCCCAGCAAACACACTACGTAGCTGCAACGCTGCATACCGGTACAAGCTATACATTGGTAACATTGCAGACTAACCAAATATCAACGTTACTCCAACGTAAATCTGCAATGAAATTCGTCTGTAAGTTTGTACCCTTTGTCTTGATACAACGTTATGATAAAGTTGTCAAAGCGTGACAGGGAAGGTTGTAGTTTAATGTTGTGACAACACAAATCGACTACGATGTGACTTTGTTTTGAATTGGTAACGTTTTGTACAACGTAATAACAACGTTGTCAAAACGTTAAATGATACAACCACCATATTACAATGTAGCTATTAGGTTTCTGTTTCGTTGCCGTGAGGTTGTTTTCTAAGGTTGTGTCCACATAACTGGTAGTCCACAAAATTCCGTTGCAACAACGTTACACGACCTCAATAAAACGTTATCTCAAAGTTGTTTGGTTTACTGGGATGTGCGTAACAATTGTCGTTCCTCGAGCTCAAGAAACTTATATTAACTCTTCATTCATACAAGCCTGTTTAAAATATATTGGTTAATTGAACCAAAGTTAAATGGATGAAGGGAACTATCTTCGATTCACTGGCAACATTCCAATATTATGCCGACACTGCACATCTTGGTTGTGCTAGTGTCAATTATTGTTTGAATATAACGCCGTCATATAAGTGAAATATTCTTTTGCACGGCGTAAAACACCAATCAATCGATAGCAAACCCTCCGCCTGAACAGGATATTGTTCAGAATTAGAGACTCACCACCGGTGTCTATCAAGTTCTAATTATGAGTTCTCTCATACAGCAGGAAGTATATTTGTCATTGAGAGTTTCGTTGGTGTTTGAGGACCTTTAACAGATCGTTTTGAGACTGATTTCGACATTAAGGTTAAACGGTTGCAGTTGGACACTCCTGTATATGCTATAAATGATTTAATAACAAACTAGAGTTCATAATATTGGTGGATTGGTTGATTGATTGATTGATTGATTGATTGATTGATTGATTGATTGATTGATTGATTGGCATTTTAAGGCGTGCTTAGGGGTATTCCACTGATATAACGGCGGAGTATTCTACCAAAGGGGAATCACAGCACTGATTGACAGGGCTTTAACAATAAATCGAGACATAATTTATTGCTTTTCGTTTGTGTGTAACAGATATGAAATCTTAAGATACAGCTCCTATTCTGACTAACTACTGCAGGCCGGTAAATCGACCCATCAATGGGCGCGACATTGAGGCCATCAAAAAACGTTAAGAATTGCCAGATTTCGACAAAAATTTTGGACTAATATGTTAACTCTGTGGTTTTAAATAACTTGTCGTATATTTGTTTATGATGTTGCTGAAATTGATGTCTGGATGATTTTTATGGTAACTTAAGATCGAGTATGACACCTGTTCGTTCTTGTTATGTTCGATATGTGTAAATGAGATGTATATTTATTACAGGTCAAAAGTCTATCTAGTTGTGGTGTACATCATTCCATTGAATGGAGTCACCACTGTAATACATAACAAACTAACTATTGATTATGGCAATAGCTGATATAGGCTGTTGCAATAGTCCATTATTCATATTTTTTGTATTGTACAAAAGTCTGTCGCAATATATTTGTACGAGCTAGAGACACATGTAGTTCCAATTCAATACATTCAACGGAGGATTTAAAAGCCACGCATAAACTACACGAATCTAGACATGATACAAATTACCCGGGGTCAAAGGTCATTGAAGATTAACGACACAATAGACGATAGTTTCAAATACATATTTTGTACTTAGTTTAACTGTGATCAAAAATCATTGAAATTAGTGACAAAATAGACGGGGTTTCCAATACATATTTTGTACTAAATTAAACTGTGATCAAAAATCATTGAACATTACTGACAAAACAGACGATAGTTTCAAATACATATTTTGTACTAAATTTAACTGTGATCAAAAGTCATTGAATATTAGTGACAAAATAGACCGCGTTTTCCAATACATATTTTGTACTAAATTTAACTGTGATCAAAAGTCATTGAATATTACTGACAAAAAAGACGATAGTTTCAAATACATATTTTGTACTTAATTTTAACAAAATCATATACACACACAACAGTGTTCTTTTCGTTGCAGGGGTGCGTTTACTGCTGAGGCTTTGAAATAGTGTTGTAGAGTATTGCACTAGTTTCGCTTTGGACAAATCTGAGGTCATGAATCCAGTACCATCTAGCTTTTCGACCCAGACTGCATCTCTGAGGTAAACTCGAGCCATCGCACAAGCGAGGCTCTACTTTTATTCAGCTGCTGTACAGATAAATCCAGCTGCTGAGGATGTGTAAATATGTAATATGGATCAACACAACTACAACTATTTTCTTATTTAAGAATAATAAAATTTGTTAGTAACTCTTAAAGAAGAATTACATTGATCTACAGTTGTATGTCCTCATAGCAGCTGTGTACTGTGTTCATCTCTATTCACAACAAAACAAGATGGCATATGTAATGAAGACAAAGACAGCTTGAATTGAAATTAGCTCTGCCTTTTCTGCTTAAATTCAACCTCTACCAAAGCTCCTGCTACTTAATCTCGCTGCAGTCTCTGTCAACATCTGCAGTTCTGCAAATTTTACAACATTCATGTAAATCCCATTTCATGATATAAATAATTGTACACTGTATGACACTGTTCCTTGTTTAAATGCGGTGATAGACCGGGAGCTAACCTCAAAACCCTACCCCGCGATTGCCGGAGCCACATCGTGCGACTCACTCATGCATTTACCTGGTGGTCGACAGGCAGACTGGAATCAGTAGAGAAACATCTAAGCAGGTCAATTGAGAAAGCACATTAACAACGAAGCCAACACCACAGACCATACTGTTAAGTTATTCTTTCTAATATGTCGAATATGTAAAAGGATCAACTGTTTTAAACCTGGTACAATTTATACGTTGGACGCCATTTTCATACTGAACTCCATTTTTTGGCGGAATGTGTTCCCCTATTCAGTAATTTCAGTAATTTGGTTCGGATATTGTGTCGCCTGTATCGGATTGAAAACCACGTCATTTGTGGAAACTCTCTCTCAATGATCACGTTATTGTATGTCGGGACAACTTCTAAACGTTGACAGAGCTTTGGTCAATACGATTGCCAAGGTCGGAAATTTTGGTAGATATTGGAAACAAATAATAACATTACTTATATTGTTGTTATTTCATTGGGAGATACTGAAAGTATTCTCATTACATATGTCAGTGACGAAAAGCTAACTGGTGAAGTGTACAGTCTACTGTTTGTACAGATCGATAACAATCAATGTAACTATAACACACAAGTCAACTGATCAATGTTGTATGTCAAATAAAATACCCTGGACAATGCTTTTAATAATGGAATCGCTGTTCTCTGTTGAATTGGTCTAGAGTTGAATTTGATCCGCGTTGTCAAAATGGCTAAAATGTCAGAGTTGTGCAGAGTTGAATTGGATCTCTGTTGTTTAAATTGGCCAATAGTGTCTAGTGTAGTGTTCAATTTGATCAACGTTGTTGAAATTGTTTAATGTTAGATTTGTTTAATGTTCAATTTGATCTGCGTTGTTCAAATTGTTAAATCTCAAATTTGTTTAGAATTTTATTTTATCAGCTTTGTTAAACTTGTTAAATGTCATATTTGTCTAGTATTTTATTTAATCAGCGTTGTTAAACTTGTTTAATGTTAGATTTGTCTGTGTTTAATTTGGTCTGTGTTTTTAAAATTGTTTAATGTCAGATTTCTCTAGTGTTTAATTTGATCTGCATTGTTGAAATTGTTCAACGTCAGATTTGTCTAGCGTGTAATTTGATCTGCGTTGTTAAAATTGTTTAATGTCAGATTTGTCTAGAGTTCAATATGATCAGCGTTGTTAAAATTCTTTAATGTCAGATTTGTCTAGTGTTCAATATGATCAGCGTTGTTAAAATTGTTTAATGTCAGATTTGTCTAGTGTTTAATTTATCTGCGTTGTTAAAATTGTTAAATTTGTCTAGTATTTTATTTTATCAGCGTTTTTAAACTTGTTTAATGTCAGATTTGTCTAGTGTTTAATTTGGTCTCCGTTGTTAAAATTGTTAAATGTCAGATTTGTCTAGTATTTTATTTAATCAGCGTTGTTAAACTTGTTTAATGTCAGATTTGTCTAGTGTTTAAAATTGTTAAATGTCAGATTTGTCTAGTATTTTATTTAATCAGCGTTGTTAAAATAAAATTGTTTATTGTCAGATTTGTCTAGTGTTTAATTTGATCTGCGTTGTTAAAATTGTTTAATGTCAGATTTGTCTAGTGTTCAATTTGATCAGCGTTGTTAAAATTGTTTAATGTCAGATTTGTCTAGGGTTCAATTTGATCAGTGTTGTTAAAATTGTTTAATGTCAGATTTGTCTAGGGTTTAATTTGATTTGCGTTGTTATAATTGTTTAATGTCAGATTTGTCTTGTGTTTTAGTTGATCTGCGTTGTCAATATTGTCCAGTTGCAGAGTTCCTTACATATCAATTTGAAACAACTGGAATGGAGAACTTGATCTATCTCATTCCAGAGATGGTTTAGAAGTATTCCATAGATCGTTTTCAATTATACTCAATTGAAAACGATTCCCAGAATGAGATAGAAACGCAACATTCAACATGCAACTTCGAGGTTCGAGTTTTGAATTTGATCCGTGCTTTCAAATTTGAGCAATGTCAGACTTGTCTAGTGTTGTCAAAGTTGTCTGACATCGACGTTGTCTCATTTCAAAGTAGCCCTAAATCCCAAGTGTTACTAGTCGTACACGGCTGTACAGAGAATCCAGTATTTTAAATTGTAGACTTTTAACATCGTTCCCAAGGTTATAACTTATATGACAGCGCATCACTGGAGTTTGGTAAAACAAAAATGGGATCAAATTGCGTGAAATCCAGCCAATTATTCGAAAATCCCACGTCAAATTGATTGATTGATTGATTCGTTCATTGATTCATTGATTGATTCATTCGTTCATTGATTCACTGACTGCTTTACAAATACATTGGTAACATTGGTAAATCCATACGGATACATGATACAAATGTCGGTTCCAGGACAGGTTTAAACGGAAGTTTATACTGGGTCCCTGCCCTCCTTCATTCTCCCAGGGGTCTCAGGGTCCTGGTTCAAGATACTTTATTTACACGTGGCCCTGTTCTCGACAAAGCATCACATTATCGTAGGGTTAGACTGTTCTGTCTGTAGTTAATGAGGGTTGTGAAAATGTCGCGTCATGTCCAATTACTTCTCACACCACTCACTCTAACAGTACATAACATGTCATTATACCATAATTCTCAGTGCAATAATCTCTACATGCCATGTGTACAGTTTAGTATAATATTAGTTTTCTATTTAACAGACACACCCGTAACCTATATAATCTATATATTTGTATTCCATGAGCATTCTCCAGTTTAGCTAATCTACAATATGTTTAAATAATGTTGGCTTTTTGCTTAAAAGTGCAATCTACTTTACAGGAAACGGTATTCGTACATAAACTGTGATTCTTTGCCAATCCCGGCGGCATTTCCCATGTTGTTCGGAGTAAAGAAAAACTTGCCTTTTTCTTCTGGAAAATGGGTTAATTTGAGAAGAACATATTTGATGAGATTCAATTAGTTAACGGCAGGTTAAGTTTTAGATAACACATATTAGAGTTCGTGTTGTACAAGCAAACACAATATAATATTATAGTATAAAAACTAGTATATATATAGATGTATTCTGACACTTACATCGGTCCCAATGATGAGAATCCTAGTTAAAAATACTTAAAGTTCATATTTAATACTGTCCAGGCAAACAGATGTACTCTCTTCGTTTATTCAATACATAAGTACTGTCAGAGAGTGTTGTTTGTCATCCACCCAGGAATGTGGAATACCGATACAGACAAAAACTTAAAATCTGGTTAACTGCACTGTTTTTGGCATGGTTTCATATTAGAGTAAAACATGACAGGCTTTATATATACAGAGATGTAGAGCTCGCAAAACACATGCAAGCTGATAAATGACATAATACAAATGTACTGTACATTAATAAAGACTTTACCTAAACAAACCTGTAAATAAACAGCAATTCATAAAGCAATGAAAACATGTCAGTAATGATAATACCACGTGAACATTTTTCTTTGGAACGCTTGCACGTGACTTTGTCAAATAGGTGATTCGATCGATTTATACGTATCGATTTAAAAGCTAAAAAGGAAAGCAAAAAAAGTAATATTTTACTCACTTGAAAGTAATTTTGTTCCCTTCCCAGTCAAAGAAAGGAATAGAATATGTAAGCAGCCAATGGCAGGCGGTGGAGTTACTGGACCCCCTACAATCAAAGTAAGGTGGGCTCCAGTAGCCGTCCTTTGACTGCACCGTCACACTAACGTTCCATCGCCTCGAGAGATGACCCTTCGCCTTAGGATCTAACTCATAGAATATTGGCTGACTATCTAGAACATAGGAGAAGTCCTTGCGCCGATGCGAGACGAACCAATCGATCCCCTCCGATTCTTTTGCATATAATAAAGACTTAGAAAGATCGGCCACATATATACCGCCGGCGTTCCTATACACGTAAGGACAAAATAATTCCCGTCCTTTGAATTGGTTTTTATCAAAGGCGATGCCACATCCCAAAATTTTGGGGCTACTTTCGACCACTCCCCTGGCTAGGGCTATGTAATAGACTGGGTGATTATATAAACGCGATTCGTCACTACTTACTTCACCTTTAGAATACAGAAACAAATTATTCAATGTGTTGGCCGCATTAATAGCACTGGAAGTCTGTGTCATAAACTTAGCATAGCCTTCTTTGGGAAATTTGTAGTTAGATTTTGGCAAAATTTGTCTCGTTCTAGTTTTGTTACGTGTCCTGTCCTCTTCGACCTTCTCAATGAAAGCCAGTAATGTGGAAGCGTAGCCGACCCCTTCGGGAAGCCCGCTAACTGATATTGAGGAAGCTGAAGCCGAATTCGTAGCAGCCATGACAGACCGCGATCTCCGATTAAGTATGTCATGATACAGACTTCTAGACCAGTGGACACCTTCTACGGTATTGACTTTAGCTGTGAGACCAAGAACTTGTGTGTCTTGCCAGCACAGAATGAAGAAGCCTAATGTTATTCCGAAGACACAAGGAATTTTGTCCATAAGAGGTGCAGTAATGGTCGCCCGCACGCCTCCCCCTCCTTCCATGACTTGATCCACCGTCTACGGGCCCTCGGCAAAGCGTCTTTTAACCGCCAAATTTCCTCTAGCAGAATCTTCATATTTCAACATGGCGTCGTCTCAACGAGATAGCAGGAGAAATTGCCAGCACTGTACCGAAGACTGTGTGTATGAAGATGTCCATTTTGTCTGTTGAAGAAGGCGTCGAGCCTGGGAAAGGTTTCTCACCCAGCACGCCAGACTAACTGACAGCCAGCCTTTATAGCGATCACCACCTGTGCTATACATACATGGTTTACCTCTTCCAGTAAAACATCCACATCAGATTGCATCTAAAATGGCCACGGACAAATAACCTGATGGGAATAATTCAACCAGCGTTCTTCTCCACGCTGGCTTTTCTAATATGCGGCTGGCAAACCGATATACGTTAGCTAGTGTATATAGGCTGGAGAAGATGGCTTCGTACGTTATTCCTCAAGCCAATGGCTGTTCTCATTGCTATACGTGAAGGGAGGGTAGGTAGTTTCGATCGATATAGCCCTATACTACTTCTGCGCTGATGAGTCGTGGGTTTAATTTGAAGAAGGCAGACGACTGGTCGATCAGCGAGCTGAAGGCGCGAAATGCATTTCTTGCGCTCAGCCTAACCTGTGGAAATTCTTTCGAGTATTTGATGCTATGCAGAGCGCTAGAAATTGTCAGATTCCTCCGAAATTACAGCTATTGATGTTATTCGCTGCTGTTGTGTGATTCGTTGTGTGTTCTGTACGGCTTGTTATCAACCATGACTACCTCCACACGGTCACACTCATCGACCTTAACTATTTACAGTTATCCAAGAGCAGATTTATTGGGAGTTGTGTTGACTATGATATGCGGGGGATTTACACAAATCTGGTTTCCATAATTCGTGTCTTCGGACTGTGCTCTATGCGCAGCATAACTAAGTCTATATGTTCTTACCCACGTATCCTTAATCCTTGCCCGCAGTTGTAGGCCTACAATACAAATTTGCTGGTCATTTTTAAACTAGCCTGCATACAGTGTTAATATTTCCTATGTGCTGTGATTTCCATTATTTGTTTTATGTGCTATGCAGCATTCTCGGACTGACACACTGTTATCTACAGTTATCCAATAGCATCGATTTATTGACTTGCTTTACAATAGTCATCTCTGTACATGAGATATTCTGTGCTGTCAGATCTCTCTGAATAGCGGTAGTGCGCTGCAATCACAGTCTGGTTAACACCCGACCTAAATTAGCTTTCCGATGCTGTTTTGCAGTATTTAAATCGCGCGAAATGCTTTATCAAAGACACGTGGAAGTCCACGTTATTAATTTGTTTCTATATCAATTGATTAACACCATAGCCCACGTCGTATATAGACGTTTCACAGTTTTCATCGTTTGACTTAAAACAAAACGCAGACATAAATTCAAATGTTCGTATTCTAAAGCGATATGAAAGTGGATCGGTTTATTTTTGCATGTGGGCGGTGTGTATATCAATACATCTATAAATCAAGGACGAGCTTAGCGATGAAACTAGAATCCCACGTGGTATTACGATTGGTAGCGGGTTCTTTGCTTCTACGAAACGTGCCACGATCAAAGACCAATCATCCCCTTAAAGTCTGGGTTACTAGGACCGTTTTTTGCGTCAATTTAAGCTTTTTTTTTTTTCGTTGTTTATCGAAATGTTTCTTTACCAGAATAAACGATAAGCAGCGGGAACATAGAGGATTGGTCGACGGGTTAGTCCGGATGACCAATCACATAGTTGTTACCAAAAACTTGGCAATGACGAGTCGGTTATTTTATGTCGGGCGACCTCGCGGAATTGTCTCAGCTTTCAGCGCGTCGAGCAGCATTTTTGCAATCATCAATTACTATCTAACTGTTCAACGCAGAAAACAACGTTGAGATAAACCAACGCCATATCAATCTTCCAAGGATTTTACGTGGAGACCTCTATTTTTGACCATGTCAAAGGTACGGAAAGATCCAGCTACTGAAAAATTGTGAATGTGTAATGTCGGTCAACATAAAATGGAGAAGAAAAAAAAAGGGATATCAGAATACTTTTTTAAAACAGGAAATGTATTGATATGTAGCTGCATGACTTCATAGCATAGTCCACTTGTATTTAAACAGTTGTAATTTGCCGGACGACTACCATACCTGTATTTTACCGAATATCACTACACGAGATGGTCTTGATTTATAACCAGTTGGTATAAACCCTATGTCATTGAGAAAATACAGCGACGGTTTGAATTTTATAGTCGAATTGCTGTTCCTCTCTTGATATAAAGTTGTAAGATGGAAAACATTGGTATAAATTACAACTTCTTAGTTTATTGGACACTACGTTTCTATCTCATTCCAGAAATCATTATGAAGTTTTGATAACTTAATACCGATCTCCGACTTCTATGTGCTTCTAACAGGATCTAATTGACAGCCTTGTCCAACGGGGGACTTGTGCGAAAGTTGACAAAATTGGCTTTCTGTTCTCCACTGGGTTTTTTAGACGAAGTAGTAAGAGGAAAATCCGTCCATATGTATGAGAAATGAAGCCCCACTCATACAATCGTCGATGGACCATTCATTAACAATTTGAGACACAAAACTTTTTTCACTAGATATGCATAGTATACAGCAAAAAGGTCCTGTGGCTGAACCAAGGTTGAAACATGGACATAATTAGCAAAATAAATTATTAAAAATATAAGTATGATTTTTTTTTACTCAACATTTTTAAAAAGAAATTGAATACATGTATCAATTAATAAATCATCTGTTATTCAGAAGCGGAGATTCATTAATGTCATATTCCATTTAATAAAACTATTAGGATACTACAAACATTTACAAAGATATCTACTTTAGTAGAAACTATATCTACTCATGTAAAAATATTTCTACTTAAATAGAAATTTAAAAAAATTAATTGTAAATCAAAGTAACCCTGTTACCACCTTAGTTATCTGCGAATATATTTATTTTATTTAGTAATAATATTCCTACATGCACAAGAGTATGTGAAATTTGAAATGATAAATATTACATTCATCAACGCCTTAAGAGATAACTATATGCACAAGTCTATCTTAAGGGTAATACACTGTGAAGTTTGAAACTATAAATATTACATTCATGAACGACTAAAGGGATAACTATAAGACGTGAATCTCAGCACATGCACAAGTGTATGTTAATGTTATTACACTGTGCAGTTTGAAACTATAAATACTACATTCATGAACGACTAAAGGGATAGCTATAAGACGTGAAGCCTCGATACAGGCACTAGTGTATGTTAGGGCTATTACACTGTGAAGTTTGCAACGATAAATATTACATTCATGAACGCCAGAAGGTATAACAATAAGAGGCGAAGCCACGATACAAGCACAAGTGTATGTCAAGGCTATTACACTGTGCAGTTTGAAACTATAAATATTACATTCGTGAACGCCTAAAGGGATAATTATAAGACGTGAAGTCTCGATACGGACACTAATGCATCTTAATGGTATTACACTGTGAAGTTTGAACCTATATATATTACATTCATGAATGCCTGAAGGGATAGCTGTTAGACGTGAAGCCTCCATACAAGCACAAGTGTATGTTAGGGCTATTACACTGTAAAGTTTGAAACTATAAATATTACTTTCATGAGCGCCTGAAGGGATAACTATAAGACGTGAAACCTCCATACACGCACAAGTGTATGTTAGGGCTATTACACTGTGAAGTTTGAAACTATATATATTACAATCATGAACGCCGGAAGGGATAGCTATAAGAGGTGAAGCCTCGATACAGGCACAAGTGTATGTTTAGTTTAGTTTAGTTTATTGATTCATACTCATACAGATCCAAGGGATCCATTAACAGAGATGAGAACAAAATAACAGATAATAACGGAAACAGATAGAATTATGAATACATAATGGTAAAAATAAAAGTCTAAGTTGCCAAAAAGCAAGAAAAATCAGAGTTAAAAGTATAAAATGAATCTACATTGGCTTTTAAAGTGTGTAAATGAGGTAAAAAAATTACCGATATCATAAGAACAAGTCACGGTGTTAAAAAGATGTTGAGATCTAATTAAAACATGGTTTTTCCTTAAAAAATAAACGACAGGAGGGTGGATAAAATAGGTCCTTAGACCATGATATTCTAGTTGGTACTTTACAAGATATCATTCCTATAAGATAAGGTAAATTATAAGGACTATTTACACAATGATGTAGATATAATAAATAAACATTTTTGTCTACATTCAAGAAATGGTAAAATAAAAATTTCGCAAATCTTTTTTGAAGCCTTCTATTCTTAATTTCACATAAAGTTTTTTGGTACAGCTTCCAAACTACGCAAGCATATTCTAAATTGCTTCGTACTAAACATATATACAGAGACTTTATAGCAGTAATACTAACAAAAGATTTACAATTACCCTTCAAAACTCCAAGCAATTTATAGGATTTGTTCATAACTTTGTTTATATGCACAGAAAACCCCAAATTACGTGTAAAATCATCTTCTCTAGCCAAGGGTTACTATTCCGAACTACTCTGCATTTGAACCCTTGGCAGATAATTAATGTACAATAAGAGTTTCAGCTACGCCATCTGGCGGATAAAACGTTCAAGGTTCTAGCTAACTCCCGCGGTTTTACAGTTACATTCGTTGCTAAATTCACTAGCCAAGTCTTCATATAGCACCGTCTGATCGGATGGGTAGAAGTTCCTACGCATCCAAGCACTTGCATGGAAGCCGAGTCCCATTTTGCCTGAGTTATCCGCCAAGGGTTCAAATGCAGAGTAGCTCGGAATAGGAACCCTTGGCTAAAGAAGATGGTGTCGAACTTCTTTCCCATATGGGGCTTATCCAGAAATCAAAAGTATCATTGGGATGAAAATTTCCACTTGAGCAAGAAAAATCATCCCATTCTTGTTTTAGGCTTGGCAGGGGTGATTAATTCAGCTCTTGACTGAATTTTCATCCCAAAATAAAGTTGTGACGATTCTTTCTACATGTAATTGTAGCTCATTGGTTTATAGTGAAGTATAGGATCTGCCTTCGGAGGACGACTGGTAGGTTTGAGTCCATGTGATAACCTGAGGTATAGTCACCCGTTGTGGCACTGGCGATCACCAGAGTATTTTTGGTCGATTTTCAGAGCACCTGTTGCATTTAGTCTTTTTTTGCAGACGAATCTAAATCTGTACGATACTGTACATATGTTAAGAAAGCTTGGATACCCAGAATAACATATATTTAATGTTGCGAAAGCCCAATTATTATTTCTAAAAATATTTTAAATTGAGTAAATGTCAACATAAAAAATAGACTCCATTTTTCATGGTTTATTTTTCTGAGTGCACTCAATAAATTAGTTGACCGAGTAGAAAAAGTCTGCGAAATAGTAAAGGGTGCCCCAATTTTTTGGAAGTGGATATTTTTTGTCTATCCTACCTTGGAAAGTCTGAATAAGAAGTTGACCATCCGTCTTTATATAAGTGTAATATCCTTGAGTGGATGGGCTATGTTAAAACTCCTATGAAACAAACCATCAAATTTCACCAATTATCGTAACTTTGTTTATACGAATAGGCCTACGTATCTTATAAACTATACAGAATATAGAGATACGAAGTAGGCCTACAGCCGTATGAAAACTTCAGAAATAAGGTCTGCCACTGAATAACATATAACGTTGAATCCGTATGACCTAATTTCAGCGGAAGACATTTTTAAGCGAGTGTGGTACTGCTGAGAAATTATTTATTTTGATATGAAAATGGGTCGTCGAGTGTCTGTTTCATGAGTCGGTCTAACCCAAAAGTGTCTAAGGAAAAAAACGAGATAGTTTGTTATCAAGATAAGGCAATGCAATTGTGATATATTGGAAGATATAGTGCCGAATCATGGTATCGTTCTGCTATTTCTAAAGGTTAGGAATCTTCAAGTAGCATAGCTAGTGTTTTGTTGCTTACCGACATTCACTGGTTTTTCAATCACCTTATGGGCTGGTACATCTTCGTATTTAACAATGATATCTGAACTATGGTAAAAGACAAACTAAAGATATAAGTGAATAATCTTGAGTACGACATTATACCGCAATCAAAACAACAAACTACCACAAATTAAACAAAATATATTCAATTAAGAACTCTTTCCCTTAAAAAATAGAACAGAACAAAATTCACACCAAGGGGAATTTTATTCGGTACTAATATACAAAAAATAAAAATATAAAGTTAAGCTCTATAACGGTTGTATTTTAATATTATGATATTGACTCGTTGATTGGATCCAGCAAGTTTTACAACAACTTGAATTCAAATATCTGATGACCCCGCTATCGTCTGGTGAAGGACATGGATCTAGAGCCTCTGGAGCCCTGTGAGAGTCTGCTGCTTTTAGGCGTCCAATCCATTTCCTTCTTGGGCGGACTTGGTCGCACCATGAAACCCATGTTACCCAAAGGTGGTTTCCATTTCTTCTCCTCTCTCTTCTCAAGAAATTTCGAGTAGGTCAGCTTATCACGGTTCTCTCCCCTGAATACTTTGTTTTCCATGTACATGCCTGCGGACAATTAACAAAGTAGTATGAATGATCAAATATATAGTTAACACGACGGTACTGTCGAAGATTCAACGAATCAGTTTTAAGATTTAGAATTCACCTTACTGGCTTAATTTTCGCTTTAAATGTACAGCCGCCTTTTTGGTGCGGTATGATACAGCACGTGCATATTTAAAACCTTGTCAGGAGAAAATATGTTGGATAGATTACATAATGATTCTTGGGGACTTGATTTTTTTAAAGTTACCCAGATCGCGCAATGTTTACACAATCATCAATATTTTTCCTCAAAAAAATAATGGAAATTCGCTATACAAGTTTTTAAAGTTTCTCTCTCATGAAGAATATAGACTTTAGTACCAACTCCAACTCGCAACACCTCCACCTTAAAACTGTTCGCATGGAATCCTGTTTTTATGAACATTAGTGACAACAAATTTACCATACACCAAAAGTAGCATACAATGGACCCGTGTGTGAAATCCGTCGTGAAATACCCTT
>JARFOD010036488.1:0-10412 GCA_031763545.1 Mopalia muscosa | reverse complement strand
AAGACAGTTAATGGTAATTGCTACAACACAATCAGATAGTTATAGGTAATTGCTACAACACAATAAGATAGTTAATGTTATTGCTACAACATAATAAGATAGTTAATGGTATTGCTACAACACCATCAGATAGTTATAGGTAATTGCTACAACACAATAAGATAGTTAATGGTATTGCTACAACACAATCAGATAGTTATAGGTAATTGCTGCAACACAATAAGACAGTTAATGGTAATTGCTACAACACAATCTGATAGTTATAGGTAATTGCTGCAACACAATAAGACAGTTAATGGTAATTGCTACAACACAATCAGATAGTTATAGGTAATTGCTACAACACAATAAGATAGTTAATGGTATTGCTACAACACAATCAGATAGTTAACGGTAATTGCTACAATACAATAAGATAGTTAATGGTATTGCTACAACACAATAAGACAGTTAACGGTAATTGCTACAATACAATAAGACAGTTAACGGTAATTGCTGCAACACAATAAGACAGTTAACGGTAATTGCTACAATACAATAAGACAGTTAACGGTAATTGCTACAACACAATAAGATAGTTAATGGTATTGCTACAACGCAATAAGACAGTTAATGGTAGTTGCTACGACAGTTAATGGTAATGTCCCCGTATAACATGCGCCTGCATTTCTGGCCTCTATAACGATATAACAGATTAGTTTATTTGTTTGATTGATTGTTTGAGGTTTGACATCGTACTCCCGGGTATTGCTCTCATATGACGTCGGATTGCGAAAAATAAACTTTAAACATTGGGACTAGCAATCAGCTCATCGTCCAATAATGACCCCTGTCAAGAAACTTGAATGGAGTTGTCTGAATTAGTATAGGGTCTGATCGATCGAGACATGGGATTGTGTTTAAGTATTCCCCCTTAAATAGACTTATTATTTATCTAGTAAAAACGTAGATAATAATAACACAAATCTATAATTACAGTGAAATAGCACAAATAACGCTTTAACACAGACAATCATTTGATAAGGCCGTTCCAACAATGTCAGTAGAGCTCTTAGTTCAAATAAATCATTCTTCTTTACTTAAATAAAATAAAGTTAGAATTTGAAAATAAACAATACCAATAAAAGGAATGTCACATTAAATACTAATTCTGTAGACAAAGTTTATTCCAGTTTTAATTCTGTGAGTGACTCTTATCTGGCATCATGTGCCTGTGACAACGACTTGGTGTCGTATCTCGCTTCATGTGCCTGTGACAACGACTTAGTGTCGTATCTCGCTTCATGTGCCTGTGACAACGACTTAGTGTCGTATCTCGCTTCATGTGCCTGTAACAACGACTTGGTGCCGTATCTCACTTCGCGTGCCTGTGATCACGACTTGGTGTCGTATCACGCTTCGCGTGCCTGTGATCACGACTTGGTGTCGTATCTAGCTTCATGTGGCTGTGATCACAACTTGTCGTATCTCTTTTCACGTGCCTGTGATCACGACTTGTGTCGTATCTCGCTTCATGTGGCTGTGGTCACAACTTGTCGTATCTCACTTCATGTGACTGTGATCACGACTTGGGGAAAAACATCATACACAATGCAGGGTTTCTGTTTTTACAAAATTCAACGTTCATCACACAATGTTCAGTACATGATAGAGAGTTCAATGTTCAGTACATAGTAGGGAGTTTAATGTTCAGTATATGATAGAGAGTTCAATGTTCAGTAAATGATAGAGAGTTCAATGTTCAGTACATGAAAGAATCAATTATCAGTACATGGTAGATAATTCAATTTTCGGTACATGATAGAGAATTCAATTTTCAGAACATGATACAAAATTCAATGTTAAATACATGATACATAATTCAATGTTCAGTACATGATAAAGAATTCAGTTATCTGCCACACAATAAGACAGTTAATGGTAATTGCTGCAACACAATAAGGCAGTTAATGGTAATTGCTGAAACACAATAAGACAGTTAATGGCAATTGCTGAAACACAATAAGACAGTTAATGGTAATTCCTGAAACACAATAAGACAGTTAATGGCAATTGCTGAAACACAATAAGACAGTTAATGGTAATTGCTACAACACAATAAGATAGTTAATGGTAATTGCTTCAACACAATAAGACAGTTAATGGCAATTGCTGAAACACAATAAGACAGTTAATGGTAATTGCTGAAACACAATAAGAGAGTTAATGGCAATTGCTGAAACACAATAAGACAGTTAATGGTAATTGCTACAACACAATAAGGCAGTAAATGGTAATTGTTGCAACACAATAAGACAGTAAATGGTAATTGCTGCAACACAATAAGACAGTTAATGGTAAGTGCTGCAATACAATAAGACAGTTAATGGTAATTACTGCAACACAATAAGGCAGTTAATGGTAATTGCTACAACACAATAAGACAGTTGATGGTAATTGCTACAACACAATAAGACAGTTAATGGTAATTGCTACAACAGACTTAAACGGTTAATGGTAATGTCGCCATAAAATGTGCGCCTGCTTGTACGCTTATAGTGTTGATTGTGGCCTCTATAACAGATTGATTTGTTTGTTTGATTAATTGTTGGCTGTTTTACATCGTACCCCCGGGTGTTGATCTCATATGACGTCGGATTGTCCACCATGTAGGCTGCCTTATTCAAATATGATGTAAAAATTGTAGGAAACCTCGTACAAATCAACTCCGTGATTGTAGGTGTCTATGACTTCACACAATTTGGTTAAGAATTTCCGCTGATGAAAAACACACTATAAATAATTCCGAAACACTTGGTTTCATTGGGACTAGCAATTCAGCTCATCGGTCAATAATGAAACCTGTCAAGAAACTTGAATGGAGTTGGCTAAAACATTGTAGGGTCTCATCTATCGAGACATGCCCCGGGGTTGTGTTTAAGTACACCCCTTTAATAGACTTATTAACCATGCGTGTTAGAGTTTTACAATAAAACAGATTTAAAGTTTGTAAAAGAGCGAAGAGATGGCGCAGATAATAAAAGGACCAAATCGATTCATTCTAGTTCCGTCTGACAAAGCCCCGGCTATCTATTTAATGTGACAATTTGTAGTTACCGAAATAACATTACAAATCGGTGAAAAAAGTGACCATGTGTTATTTGGGCAATACAATGTAGACCCAAAAGAACTTGCTATCTCAATTGTCGTGACCAAAAAAAGTTATTAATTAAACGTATTATTCGGCTGAGATACCATTTGTACCAAAATTCTTACACAAACTGCCAACCAAGAAGAACTTCCAAAATGTAAACTTGAGTGATTCTGTCAAAGGATAAGCTTGACATGGTCGCTGACTCATACCTCCTCATACAGGTGACAAAGCAAAACTGGGTAAGCAAGAATTTGTTCTATGGGGACTGGAAGTAAGATTTTGACTAATAATAACTTGGTCGCCCACTGATGTCTAAGTACTGTATGGGACCAAAAATTAAAACGTTGCCCAATCGTGACCAAAACTTATGTGATTGAGGTAACATTTTGACCAAACAGAACTTGGATAAAAGGACTATTCGATAATGGACGACCAACTTCTGCTTGTGCTTTTCGACCACTTTTTTTTTTTTGGACCAGATTTATGTTGGTCTCTCAGGCAGCGACCAAAGTATTCTCGGTCGGATTGATCTAACTGTGTATAAAAACACCACAGACGCTCCAGATCATGTCTTTGTATCTGAACATATATATATGTATGAAATTGTTCGGTTAAAACAAAAACTCTCTGAAATGTGAAATTGCTTAACAATAGCACTGCACATAACATGCAAAACAGGCAGCGAGCACAACATTATACCACACCCAGTCTAACAAATTAAAAGACCGTCAATGTGAACAGATCCTTATCCAGTGTAATAAACGAAGCTTTGAACAGCCCACAATACTTATAAGCACTCATATAGTTTATTTCTACTCTGTTATAGTTTTCGGGTTATTTTATATTTACTGTGAAAGCTCTTTCAAAAGAAAATGGGTCAGCCTACCGAGGTATGAAAGCAGGGCGTATACCATTCCCGTCACACCTAACAATCACCCTTTATTTACCTCATTCGACTATCTTTAGCATGTTTTGGCAATGGTCGGGGTAACATCTATTGAAATATAGAAAGTACCTGCTGACCCAAATATTTCCATGTGCCTTACAGTTACTTACGTGTGAATCTTTAGTCGTTAAGAAGGACATCGGAACTGCTTGTTTGAAAGGTCACAGATATATACGGGGATCACATCGAGTGATAACATATCTGATGATTCCTGTCAGAGGTTTCACGACCGTTACATCTTCTACAGGCACAATGCAATGGGTTATGAGATAACTTACGTATCCAATTGGTCGTGTGAAGTATATGTTCTACATGCATATTGACATGACATCTGATGTTTCTTATCCGTCGTGTGGAGAGTTTTAGTGTACCCTGTACATGCGGATTGGCCACAGTACAGAATCAGAAGTGCCATATTGGTTTTCAACATATTCTTGCACGATAATGTTTGTATACTGTTTACACATGGCTAAAACACTAGTCCGTCTGTGGGGACCCAGAAGCGACATATAAGCCTGAAACAAGAATGAGTTTTGCGCAAATGTGATTACCAAATTTGTATATATATACAAGTTTTCAAATCACTCATCTACTTGGATATTTACTTGGAAGAATTGTAATAGAAGCAAACACACAGTACCCAGTATCTGAAAATCAGGAGCCTGTCATTTCAACGCGGTGAAATCCTCATCAGGTAACTACAAATATTGTATTTCTTACATAAATACGACTGAAGCAATGTATTAAATGTGGTTCGAATCTCGGTCGAGAAAAAGGAAAAAAATGACTGTGCATTTAAAAATATATATATATATAAACAAATTATTTCCATTGCATTTAGACATAGATTAATCAATTTGCTCTATCGAAACACAATTCTGTTTTTATTGATGTACAAAGATTCTAAAGAAACATTAACGGAGGCTGTTAAAAAGACAATCCTTATGTAAAATCCTCACCAAGAAAGCCGGTCGAAATATCGTATATTTATTGGCTGTACTTGTATTATGCAGTCAATAGATGTTGATGTGAACTCTCTGGATGGTTTATCTTGTTTGTTAGACATTGCTTAAACGAGGATTACACTTTTTACTTAATATTTGTAACTCCATCATCATATATACGCCCCTGTGTTTACTGTGACATAATATAGTGTAATTGTGGGAAATCTCTTTTGCTTAGTGAAGAATTTAAAATAGAGTTCCGCGTCTCATGCATCCTTAAAGAACATTGGCGATATCCCGTGGATGACATGTATCTCAAACTTAAATGTACATACGTATACTTAAACGGCGAGTGTCCAGAACTTCTTAAAAATATAAATTTAACTCATTTACACAACACCCGTTATGCACGTAAAGATGTACTAAGGCAGTTAGCCTATTTTGACATGCATGTGGAGGAGCCTGTATGGGTCTGCAACCGTTTACCTAAATAGCTGCTCCAAGTATGCTCTGAATGTATGTAAGGTCCCGTGTTAGCCCAATGGAAACGCGGAACAGGCTACCCTATCTAAAGAAAGAACAATAAATAAGCTCAATTGTAGGGTTCACAGAAAAAAACCCAACCATGAACAGGTTTTTTGTCGTCGTCTTCTTCGATTTTTTTATAACTGCACGTGCCTTTTTGAAAAACCAAAGGACGTTGTGGTGTCAACTTATAGAGGTTCAAGCACTTTCGTGAAACAAATAAGCTGTAAATGTGTTCCAAACGTGTCGGGGGCATTGGTAAGAACATAGATGCTGGAGACAGCGATATATCGCGTCCTTTAAGTAAAGGAATACGTTGAATACATATTATCATCGAATTACGCAACAACATTGTACTTAAAGTCCTTAGTCATATAAACTTCTAATGGAACAACTTATATATTTTCGCCATATGTAAATAAGTGTGAACTGGTTTTACAATCATTGCGTTTTCTTGATATACTGTATCGTGTCCGGCTATCCGGATATCCTTATAAACACACAATTTGACAGATCGACGTTTCAGATTTCAACCATATTTTGTAACAGTGTCAAGTATTTTCAACATTATAACATACATTAATAAATATATCCTTTTCAGGAATGAGAAAAAGTTTAAATATAAGTTCTCCTCGAGGCCATTCTTCCAAAGTTGAGAAAACCGTTTCTGGTTCAGCAAAACCGGACAAGATACAAAATGGTCTAGTGGCTAAAATAGAGAAGACACAGTCGAACATGGGCAAGACCGAGAAAGTTCCTCTGAATGTAAACAAACAGGAGCGAAAACCAGTTAATGTAGTAGTTCAAAGGGATGAACGGAAGAAGCCTGTGCCCAACAGACAACTCTCCTTGAGCCCCCCGGAGTATAATATTGACCCGAAAATCTTACTGAAGGAGTTTGTGGAAGAGGAAGTCTCGGTGAGTTGTATAGATCTGATGTCAATTTGCATGTCATCAAAAAATCAAACTGTTCCAAATAGGCCTATGACTTCAAATATCAAACATAATCAAATATAATCTAGCTACAATGTTAGTTGTGGTATTTTATTTTATCTTTTAAGGGGTTTTCACTTATATGGCATATTATTATCATAAATTACACTGACACAACCATAAAATTGTAGTCTTTTGCAATTTTGGAATTGTATATTCCTCCAACGTAAAGTCAAGACAGCATTTCTCGTTCCAAACAAATTATCCTTAGCCAGAAAACAATAGGGTTATACAATTGAACACAATATATGTAAAGACAGCATTGTTAGCTCTAAACAAACTCTCCTTAGCCAGAGAACAATATGATTATACAATTGAACAAAAGATAAATATATTCATGTTCCGATTCTACAACGCAATGGATTCAACTTTTTTTTAGATCGAAGATTACCGGAGACTTGCCGTGACGCACGGGTTTTAAATTAATGGTTTTTATTTCACAGACATTTTCAGTTGTTTACACGCATACATGGCCTTCCAAAGAGATATTAAGGCTGTATTCCCACGCCCTATTATCTCGAGTCGATCGCCGCCAACTTAAATATTGACGTCTCTGACCCACTTCCTTCCCTATTTCTTCTTACATCCAAACACACGGAGAATCCTCTCGCTTTGTAATGATCAGGTTTTCTATTCCATTCACAATTCGAACTTGAGGTTGACCTTATACAAACCGACATTGAAAGCAACAAGGTATGCATTTACCTGGTCTCGTATATTAGAAGTCAAATGGGTGTGGAAGTGAAAAGGGCATGTCCATCATCTGGAAATGCACCGGTTCATTCGGCTATCAAGGCCAACGCTAAGAACGTATCAACTAGAATCTCTTAAAGGACGTCTACTAACTTAAATAAACTTTAAGCGAAAATTTAAAAATATATATTTGTTCTAAAGCAAATGTCAATAGAAAATGGGCCTACCTAGTTTGCGACACTATTATAAATGTTGAAATCCGCACCTAAATGTTCCACTCTAAACCTATGTTAGGTCAATATTAGCATATCAAGTGTTGAAAAATGGTGACTTGAATTTGAAATATTATGTAAATTAAAGCACACATGTATACCGAAGTGAACGACTTGGGTGTTGTATTCGCTCAGGTGGTTGATACAGATTAAATATATTCCCCAGTATTTTCATTGAAAATCTTACGGATTTTTAAAATATAATTATCAAGGAATATTGAGAACATTTAAATAAAAAAAAAGCCTGTCATTTAATATTCCAATGTGTATGGCACGCCATGCAAAGCGGAACAAATTGAAAACTTTGAAAGTTTACTCCAAAAAGTATATTTTTGCTCAGTGTAACAAAATACAATACATATTTTAAAACTTTGTACATAAAAACTTAATTCTGTTAAAAAACGATTTTAATCCATACAGAATAACTTTTTCACGTCAAACAATTTTTTATGTGATCCAAGATTAGCATTTCTATTTGTTACAAGACTGTTTCATGGTTCAAGACTTTTTCGATCCAAGACTTTTATATGGTCCAAGAATTAACAAGGTTTTCAATGTTTTCCTTGAATTTTCAGTTTGCTGGTCGGATAGACCATTTCCCGTTACACGAAGATGTAACTAACAGAACAACAATACTGACCACCATAGATCATGGGAAGGTGAGCTGTTAAGAAACAGTATATATAATCCTTCAGTGAAGGCACTTTTTCAGATCCTCCAGTGCCTACACCATAAAAATAAGTTTTAAGGGAATAATAATGATTATGTTATACGGTTTTGTTCCGATAAGCCACGTGACATATACAAAAAATGACGTCACAGGATTCCTGTCGATGTCCTTCGATAATAGCATCATTTCTATACTGTAGCATGGGACATAACATTCCCTTCAAAAGTATCTCCTCTTTATGGAAGCCGGTTAAGGCCATGCTAATAAACCTATATTTAGACCGTGATGCATCGCTTCGCAATTAACTTCGCGCATCACTTCGCAACTTCTGTCGTCATTGTGACACCCAGTAAAACCTCCATTCAGCTCATGCGTCATTGACCAGGTGTCAAAATAACGGCTTTGATTTTTTACCAACAACAATTACCGGTATCGAATTCAAGACTTGAAATACAGCTCGAATACTTAAAACGAAACACAAATAGCATGGCTTTTCTGTTGATCCCGAATTGGCTGGCCCGATTTCCTCGGGCCCTAGCATAGAGTAGATTGCCACCACTTATTCAGCCCTCTTTTAACACCATCGTAAATGAGAAATTCTATGAAAATAAATAACTTTATTAAAGTGGTAACCCAGTTGCAAAGAAATGTATTTTCTTAAAATATGCGATGTTCTTTGGGTTGGCTTACATAAAGACGCTATTGCACAATGATGTTGTAAAGGAAGCGAGTGGAAACTGCCATAAGACTGAGGTCTTTGTTGTCTCACAATTATTACATGTTTTCTGAAGTTTATTTTCTTCAACATTTTACCTCAAAAAGCCGTTTGGCTAAGCTCGAAATTTAATGTGATTATCTAATAGAAAAAATATGATTTAATTCCAGAAGCGTGGCACTGTGGCACGTGACAGCAGTTCGGAAAACCGAGCTATATTAAGTATCAACGTCCACAACATAAAACTCACCAGAGTTAAAAATGAGGTATGTTATCATTATGTTTTTCACTGACTACATGATTTCTATGTCAAGTCATCATATATCAATTGTAACTTTATCCAGCCTGCACTGTATATAATTCCCTTTTTATTCTACATATATACAAATATTTTAAACATCTGTGAAATTCATTAACTAGCTTATTACATTGTAAAAAGTATAAGTACCGGTATGTGTTTTCAGGAACTGTTGCTAAGATTACAGTTACATCAAATCGCCTCGCTCAGTTATGTTAAAGACGATAGACAGCACATCCTCACAATCAAATACGGTAAATATTTCAATCGCTATTTATACAACATGTCAATTGGATTGACAACACTCAAAACACTCCAAATTGTTCATATATCATTCACATCATAAACCATTACAGCAAAACTTCAGAAAACACAGAAGGCTGCTGCATCGGTATAATTTTCCACAATTTGTCTTAAAACACAATAAAACTTCTGTCTACCTTCTCAAACGAGACTAATTGATATTTAATAAGTTATCGTGTGTATATACTGTCAGTTAACAAACCGTTGGCTTAGTTATGCAATATGACACGTATCGCTAATAATGAACCGATTCGTCTTACGTTTACATTGGTTACATCTTATATCCAATTCAGACAGTTTTACTTACACGAATATTGTGATTCTTAAGCTAAGATTTGTTTGGAATAGCTATTACTCTGCGGAATGTTAAGCTTAGTAAAGGTGAAATGAGTGTTCATAAAGTAACGCCTAGTTTAATAGAAATATTTACACCTTTCAACTTTTCTACATCCAGGCGATGCAAAGAAAGATTGTTCCCTGGCTGTCATTTATTGTGGGAATAAAGTAAGTACATCATAAAAAGACATTTGTAATATTCCCACTATCAAATGTAAAGTCTATATTTATCATTTGGATAGAACCCTTTTTTAAAGTTAAGGTCGGGGTTGAAACAAAATGTGTACAATGAAATCGTGATCACGGTTATAGTACCTTTTGAAGTTTATACCTGGGATATACCACTTTTTACTACGGGAGAATGTATAACTCTGAGTACATCTAATAGCCATTCTATCCAGAGTGTCAAGCCGTAAATGTACAATTTCACAGAACCAAAACATATCGCTTGTGGCAAGATTTTCAATCGGTGTATGGTAACAATGTCCTCTTGTTGGGCAGTATAAGATGCTGCAAGAGTGAGTCGGGCGCCGCCGTGTGCAGGGGAGGGGGGGGGGGGGGAGGGGCCTCGCCCAAAATGGCAA
>JARFOD010036477.1:0-10413 GCA_031763545.1 Mopalia muscosa | reverse complement strand
CAAGGTTCACGTGACCATTCCAAGATTCACGTGACCACATTATCTGATTATGTCGTTCGGGGGCGCACAATCAGTGTAACACTGACATGTCAGTGCAGCGTAATCAATGGCGTAACTATACAATATAATATAGGTCCTTGAGTGAAACATACAAACCTAACACTATGCGTTAAAATGATGAAACAATATACTGTACGTTCATATTACAACTGACGGTCGTGGAAATTTTGGTTAGGTCACGTGAATCTTGGCGAGGTCACGTGAATCTTGGATCGAAAAAACAATTTGGGCAAGAAAAATAAAATCTTGGGCAAGAAAAGAAAAATCTTGGGTAAGAAAATAAAATCTTGGGCAAGAAAAATAAAATCTTGGACAAGAAAAATAAAAAAATCTTGCATGAAAAAAATCTAGGAGTTGAATTTATAAATCTTGAATTTTTTCAGCTTTGGCGTGCCATACATAATTGCTTATCTCATTTTTACAGGTTTTGATAAAAAGGAAAAAAAACTATTTTTTATTGGCTTAATAAGCGCTTATTGATGACCTCATGTTAACATACAATTCATGGAAACACAATGAGCAAACAATTATAAGTATTATGAAATATAACTCCATAATATGACGTAGGCAATTTTACACGAAGTTAGGCAAATTGCCAATCTGAGTAATTATACATTCTCTGGCATTTCTCACACACTCTTTTATGAATGAGTTAGGCCATTATACAGCAGGTGCCCAATACGTTCAGCAATTGTTTTAGGCAAGAATATCAATTTCGGGAAAAAAAGTGAGTTAGGCAATTACGTTAGCAGCGTGACGAACTGTATAAATACATCGTCCAATCTATACGTCGTTTGATGAGTTTATCTGTCCTCGTTATTACGCTAAAGGGATATCTGGGATGAGATTTGAACTATTCGTAGTTATTTATCAATTCCTTTTCAAAGTCGTTGTAATATTCAACGGAATAGTCCTTGGACTGATTCGTAAAAAAAAAAGGCTGTGGCTTTTTACAATCCTAGTGTCTAGTATAATATACACGGTGAGCCTGGTTCACTTGAATAGATAACTGGTGTGGACTAACGTCATATTGCATCATTATTTACACCAAAAGCAGCCTAAAATCTAGTACCAAATTGTCATACACTATAAATCAGTGCGAGTCTCCAATCGTAGATGAGAACGTGTCGGAGATAAATCCCTGTCACTACAACGAAACGGTTCCCCAAGTGACGTTTCAACTGAACTCTCTTGGCTATATTGCATTGGAACTCATTCTTGGCGGCATTTTGTAACTGCGTACCTGTATGAATGTCTTTGTGGTAGTTTGTCTTTGGCGGACCTGGCGGTTGCCCTGATAACGTTTTCCATACATATCGCTCTATTTGTTTTCCCCGCTCTGAAGAATATGTTCTTTATCTGTATGCTCCGTTACTCCATTTTAGTAATTTCAGGTAAATCTTCAGCCCTTCTTTAAATTGTTATTTCAATCGATCGATATTTATGCATCGAAAAACCTTTAGAATATACTTAAAAATCATGACAACTGGAATAGACACGTTGATCAGCACAGGGGTTCTGCTATATCAGCTTTCTTCGAGTTTTCTCTCTGCTCTAGGATGGAATGAATGGTCGCCTTGCGTTGAATATACTTTCACGCTGGTCTTGTCCCGTTTGTACATAACTTGGATGGTATTTACTCTTTTTTATCGGCGCTGCTTTTGTTGGAATTCTCCACATCAAACTCGGCAAATAAGGTATCTACAGGTATCCATGCCAGAATTGCATCTATTCTCCGAAACCCTTACGTTGTCAACGGAAAAAGTTTCATCCAAAATTAAAGAGCTTTGGAAGCTCTATTGATGATGTTCAGTGCATATACAGTTTGTATTTTGCCATTTGGAATATTTACCTTATGGGAAATATGCTCATTGGACGAGCCTTCTCATCGGCAATAAGATGCGGTGCGAACTGGAGCATCATTGCTATAGCCTTGATAAATGCCGGACTAAACCCACTGATTTACCACGCGTTGAATCATGCTTAGATAATTTTAACTTAACCATACGCTGCAGAAAATGAACCATACCCTGAAGGATATGAACCATACCCTGTAGGATATGATCCACACACTGTAGGATATGAACCATACCCTGTAGGATATGAACCACACAATGTAAGATAGTAACCATACCCTGTAGGATATGAACCATACACTGTAGGATATGAATCATACCCTGTAGGATATTAACCACACACTGTAGGATAGTAACCATACCCTGTAGGATATGAACCACACACTGTAGGATAGTAACCATACCCCGTAGGATATGAACCATACCCTGTAGGATATGAACCACACACTGTAGGATAGTAACCATACCCTGTAGGATATGAACCATACACTGTAGGACATGAATCATACCCTGTAGGATATGAACCACACACTGTAGGATATTAACCATACCATGTAGGATATGAACCATACCCTGTAGGATATGAACCATACACTGTAGGATATTAACCATATCCTGTAGGATATGAACCATACCCTGTAGGATATTAACCATACCCTGTAGGATATGAACCATACACTGTGGGATATTAACCATATCCTGTAGGATATTAACCATATCATGTAGGATATGAACCATACCCTGTAGGATATGAACAATATCATGTAGGATATGAACAATATCCTGTAGGATATGAACCATTCTCCTTAGGATATGAACCATACCCTGTAGTATATTAACCATACCCTGTAGGATATGATAAAAGACGAGGCCGCAGTTGTTACAATTGATGGTGATCATTGGCATGGTCAAATACACTGTTGATTTCTTTGTGAATATAGGACTTATCCCTTCCACTTGAAAAGATACTCAAGTTCAAAACTATCTTCCTGCCTATCTGCAGTTGGTGTTTGCTGCACAATTTTCAGTTTTTCTTTACATGTAAAGCCTTATATCAATAAGGATAAATCATGCTATGGCAGTCATATCGTTTTGCATAATTGGATGAAATGCAATCCTGTCTTTCGTCTAAGTGGAAGAAAAATAAATTCGAAGTTAAAGTCGGTGAATTTGTTCTCAAGCTATCATGTTCATAAAACATAGGTATGAATTTTGTAAAATGACGGCAATTTTGTTTTAGCAAATTTGATGATATGCAATCCCATTAGATGTCTTAACAGTAACAGGTTACATACCAAGTTTCAACTTTATAAGGAAATGAATACTGTTAAATAATGCATTGGCGACCATCTTGTTTCCCGGAACTTGGTGAAATTTAGTTTCATCCATTGTCTTAAAAAGTGGAAGCTATATTCAAAGTTTATATGTCAATTTATTCTTTATTGTACATGATTCCAATTGCCCTTTAAAAGATACTAGCCACCCAAATCAAACCCAAAAAAAGCAATGTATAAAGATACTAACAAGTTTAATTATTTTTAAATGAACAACATTTTTTATGTTGACCTACATAACCCATTTTCAAATTTGTATGCACTTTTGGCTGATTGAGAGCACCTTCTTCAATTCCTGGTAATACAATAACGGTGCGGGTTTACCCCCAAAGTTCCCTGTCTGTGTAACCAAGCTACATGGTACTTGATAGTTACAAAATGACCACTGACATTGAATAAAATGATGTGTTAAGTTTGCTGGAAAATTCCCGTGATGGAGGCAGATTATGTTTAAGGCATACCTAAAGTATTTCATCCACTGAGCGCTGAATGAATTTCGGTCACATGGTTACTACATCATTCTGTATGTGGAGTGTTTATCATGTTTTGGTCCAGATTGTAGACACATTTCCCAAGTTACAGAAGTTACAAGATAAACGTTACAGGTTATCAATGATAGCAAGATTAATTTATTAGTTTTACTTTTATGTCTCACTCTATTAGCGCAGTATATATTGCCAATGTATTTACTAACACGGATCAAGACTAACATTTTGCCACTTAATAATGACTCTTGGTAATTATTACTCCAGATTGTATATGGTCTAAGCATCATTATTTTGCATATAATGTTGATAAACACGATATTAATTTACAAATTTCTTAAAAATACCAGTGTAACAAGAATATAGTAATTATTGAAGAATGACACGGCTGATGATAACTGACATAGAAAAAACAAGACGAGGAGTGTGCGTGATAAGATCTTACTGGAGCATTATAGATGTCATACGAAATCACACAAACCTGACATTGACTCCTAGATTTCACAAAACTGGAACGCTACAGAGTTAACTGGTAATTATTTAATGTGAAATAAAACAGATACAATTCTGCATGCAAAAATCGTGATATATCAATGTTGTTGCTATTACTTGATAACTTCATATTAAAGTTTAAAAACCAGGTCTTACGTCAACAAAAGGATGCTGTCATGGCATCAATGAAGGTAAGTATAATTTATTTCATGTCTGAGATTTGACTGAGATTATACCATACCATTGGAGATTTACTATATAAACAAACACTTGTAAATATATATAACGTGCTTATCCTAATGTTGTACTTTGATGTAACTAGCAAACTAATTAATCAAAATCCATCTATGATCACCAATGGATTTTTTGGGAAATTTCACATTTGACAAAACATTACGCTGTTGTTTTAATCTGTTTTTCCTTAAATTTTCCCTCAATGTCTAGTTGAATTTTGATACTACATTCTGAACGTTTAACATGTCCCAACAGCAATATATAAAACAGATATTATGTCGGCGTCCACTGGCTAAGGGCAGTTGTTTGAAATCTTTAATTAGCACTGGAGGAATATTAACATCCCAACAGCATCAAAATACCTTACATTGTATGGTTGTGCTAGTGGCAAGGATTGTCGGAATACACCGCTGTCAAGTAAGTGGAACACCCTAATAAGCACAGTGCTAAACACCAATCAATCGATCAAGCAATTGATTGTTACATTTTTTTTAAAAATCGAAAGTAAATTATCAACCAACATTTTGAATTTGAAATAAACTTTCAAAACAACTGGCTAACGGTAAGGAAGGAGCTTATTTTTGCCCTGATACTTTCGGAGCTAAGGGCAACATGGAGCCTTGTTGTTTGTTGCGCCATTTTATTGTTCCTGTACTTTTCGATTTATTCGCGAATAAGTTATGTACGTTTCATTTTACATGTTAAATATATCGATTCTGCAGTGCTGATGCGATTTGGCTTATAAGCTATTGAGTCGACTAATTTCCGCCCGATACAACGTTTGTTTCGTTTCTTTTCCTTTCCTATCATTTCCGAGAAACAACTTGAATTAATGCAAGGTTCAGGTCATTTATGGAAATACCTGCTTGTTTCATTTTGCACAATATATTTGTGTCTTAATATTTCACACAACATTTACAATGTCTCTTTAAAGCCACGTTCATCGGGGATAAAGAGGAGTACGGAATGACCTGGTGTGGTAAATATAAAGCTACCTTATATTGTTCTCATGAATGTGAGACATAACTGTGTTGGCCACAACAGAGATTGCCTGTTAAGACCCCCCGCCTCCCACCTAGTAGATAGCAAGTGACGTCAAATCTGGACCAGCAAGTGACATTAAACTTGGGACAAATGGCTCAAAGTCTGGGACAGCACGTGACATTTAAACTGGGAAAGCGACGAGACTACTGAAAGTAATAGATAGGTACCGCTTGCCAAATCCGACAGTTGAACTTCTAGACATTTTGGGAGATACAGTAAAGTCCTCCCTACCTTTAAACTTCTTCACTGTGCTTTCAAACGAAGAATTTAGCTTTGTTATAGATTTTCGTCAAATAAAATCTGGCAAGCGGCACAAAATTTAAAATAGCAAATGGCATCGAATCCGGACCAGCAAGTAACACCATATATGGGAAAACAGGTCACATCACATGTGGGACAGCACGGGACATAAAATCTCAATCAGAAAATGGTATTACGCCGGGGCCAGAAAATTACATCATATGTGGGACTGCCAGTGAATTCAAATCTTGGACAGCAAGTGGTGACAAATCTGGGAGAGCAAGTGGCATCATACATTAGACAGCAAGTGACATCCCATCTGGGACTGCAAGTCACATTACATATGGGATAGCAAGTCACATCACATCAGAGACAGTAAGTTACATCACATCTATTACAACACGTAATATCCCATCTATTACAACACGTGATACCACATCTTGGACAGCAAGATGCATCAAATCTAGGAAAGCCAGTGACAACAAAACTGCAACAGCAAGTGACATGAAATCTGGGACAAGAACGGCATCCAATACGAGACGAGTGCTATATTGCCTGGCACAGCAAAGGAAATCAAATATAGGACAGCAAGTGGCATCAAATCTAGACCAACATGTGACATGGAATCTGGGACAACAAATGACATCAAATTTGGACGAACAAGCGACATCAAATTTCGACGAACAATTAACATCAAAACTGGACCAGTATGTGGTTTCAAATCTGGAACACAAAGTGACATCAAATCTGGAACACAGGGTGACATCAAATCTGGGACAGTGGCATCAAATCTGGGACAGACAATGACATCAATACTGGGAAAGCGACTAGACTAGGTACCAAAGCCGAGAGTTGAACTTCTAGGCATTTTAGGGAGATACAGTAAAGTTCTCCCTACATTGAAACTTCTTCATTGTGCCTTCAAGCGAATAATTTAGGTTTGTTATAGATTTTTGTCAAATAAAATCTGACTCTCAGAACCAGATTCTAATCCCGTGTGGACATGGTTTGTTTATTTGTTTGTTTGTTTGGTGGGTGTTTTACATAACATTTAAGGTTATCACGCTCAATTGGTGAAGGGTATCTCACTGGACAACATTGGCAATAAACCAAAACAAAATAATTATGGGACAATCACAGAACTTACTACAAAGACATCACAAACAGAGCTTTCCTTGATACATTGTTACATACCCTTCAAATGGACAGTGTTAAATGACACAAGGAGCAGGGTGCTAAAAGTCTTTCACAAGGGGCAAGTGGTTAGCAATAATTCATACGGAGACCCACTGCTAATTGACATTAGGTGCAGGATGTTACGGTCCCGTCGCATAGGGAGCTTTGCAATAGATGAGACAAGGGGCAGATTATTACAAACCTGGTTTTTATGACCCGGTCATAAGAGCAAGCTAGTGTTACACCATGTGGCGTAATTTTGTCAATAATTTACCGCAATACATTTGCATTCGATACAGGTTGTAAGCCGTGCGCAAAACTGATACATGACTCGATTTGTCAAAAAGTGTGTCAATTCTGTATGTATTTTGGCATAATAAATTGGACGGACTGTTAAATTCTATTCAATAAATTACTTGGCACGTCACTTTCGATTCATTGAATCGCCACAAAAGACTTTGCACATTATGCAAATTCCACGCCTCTTCCATGGAAGAAAATGTCTACCTTTCACTTTCAATTTCTTTTTGAATAATATACATATATATAGTCATATATATTCGAGTAGGTATTTGTTAGACAACATTCGCCATGTCCAGTTTAAGACGGTGTTTATCGTGTGGTAAAGAGGAGGACAGAATGAATTGTTGTGGAAAATGTAAAATAGCCTTTTATTGCTCCCGGGAATGTCAAAAACGCGATTGGAAACAACACAAAAAAACATGTAAAACACCAGCTGACGAGTCTGAAACAGCTAGTGGCGGGAAATCTGGAGGAGCCAGTTCCTCTGAGATGAAGTGGTGGACTATAGACTTTGCGACCGGAGAAATAACAAAATCTGATGTTAACCCCCTCATCAATCCCGAAGATTTTCCTAAAGTTGAGCTTTTGCCAATGGAACTTCAGTTAATGGTAGATAAAGTAAAGTCATCTCTACCTTGGGATTCAAACTTCTTCGGTGTGCCTACTTTTAACATGGAGTATACATTTGTCACGGATTTTGGGAAAATTAAATCTGAATCAGAGTCAGATTGGGACCTCGCCTTGACACAGATGACAGTCCTACTGGCTAAAATGGTTGAATTTGATGAGTACCAATATCGCCACGGAATCTTCATTTCGGTAAGTCAGACATAGTCATGCCGCTTACCACATATTGGATGTCAATACGGTCGTGAGCCGAGTATGAACCATGCAGCCACAAATAGGCTGTTTCGAAATGAATGGTGAATGAATATGAGTTCCCATTTGACTTAACTTAACCTTAATTCATTACATGGAACTTTGTCATTTACCCGATTCCACATCTCTGTAAGAAAGTTACGCGTGCATATATTTTGATAGAATTATATAGGCTTCATTCCTTCAACTCGTCCGTTCATCCCAAATGCTTGTGAACATGCTAGCCTTAAACAATATTCATCGATGAATTCCAAATTCGGTATGTAGTTTCCGCTTGTTAGGACGACAGATGAGATTGCAGTTTGTCAAATTCCGTAAAACAAAACGATTTATTGCATACTTATACATCTTTCATGCATCAAGGTTTATATAAACGATAAGTGGAGAATAAACAACCGTTACTGCGTACTTTTACAGTATTCGTGCTTCAAGGTTTGTGAACAGGATTGCATTCCACCAAATTCCACAATACAATATGGTCGGCATTGTATAATTGTATATTGCATAACATGAATTTTTGAATTTAGGGTTTTTATATTATGACGAAGGACGGTATTTTACAAGATTCACAAACGTATGTATGATTGTTAAAAATGACAGTGGACTGTGTTAAAACAGGAAGGACGAGTTTTGTTCAGAGTTCGTTGCCCTTTGTATACAATTTAAACGCTGTGCCTTCTGGTCAATATTATCCTATTTGTACTGCAACCAACGTTCACAATTGTGCCTTCTCGCGTTAGAGAGGTGGCAGACACCATTTGTTTTTCATGGTAAACGTTTAACTCTATCTGAACTGATGTTTCATTATGCCGATATTTGAAGGGGATAAAGCATTTCGTTCTCCTCCTGTAAAATCAGGAATCCGGAGTTGACATAATGGGCAGATTGTTACAAATTTGTCTAAATGGGAGACAAACGCTAGCTGAAATAATGGACAAATCTTTCTAATTTGTAGACAAGTGCTTATTGACACAATGGACAAATTATTATAATCCTTTCTACTTTGGGAGACCAGTGCTAGTTGACGCTATGGACATATTGTTACAACACTTTCTAATTGGGAGACCAGTGCTTATTGACACAATAGACAGATTGTTAAAACCCTTTCTAATTGGGAGACCAGTGCTAGTTGACACAATCGACAGATTGATTTAATGTTTTCTAATTGGGAGACATGTGCTTATTGACACAATTAACAAATTGTTACAACACCCTCTAACTGGAAGACCAGTGCTTATTGACACAGTGGACAGATTGTTTCAAGCATTTGTAATTAGGAGATCAGTGCTCGTTGACACAATGGACAGATTGTTTTAATGTTTTCTGTTTGGGAGACCTGTGCTTATTGACACAATTAACAAATTGCAACAATACTCTCTAACTGGAAGACTAGTGCGAGTTGACACAGTGGATAGATTGTTACAAACCTTTCTAATTAGGAGACCAGTGATAGTTGACATTATGGACTTATTGTTACAGCCCTTCTTATTGGGAGACCAGCGCTAGTTGACACAAGGGGCAGATTGTTACAACCCTTTCTTATTGGGAAACCACTGCTAGCTGGCATAATGCACAGATTGTTACAAATCTTTCTTATTGGCAGATAAGTGCTTATTGACACAATGGACAAATTATTAGAATCCTTTCTACTTTGGCAGACCAGTGCTAGTTGAGGCTATGGACATATTGTTACAAAACTTTCTATTTGGGAGACCAGTGCTTATGGACACAATTAATAAATTGTTACAACACTCTGTAATTGGGAGACCAGTGTTAGTTGACACAATGGACAGATTGTTTTAACTTTTCTAATTTTGAGACCAGCGCTAGTTGACGCAATAGGCAGATTGTTTAATTACAACCCTTTCTAATTGGGAGACCAGTGCTTATTGACACAATTAACAAATTATCACAACAATCTCTTACTGGAAGACCAGTGCTAATTGACACAATGGACAGAGTGTTTCAAGCATTTGTAATTGGGAGACTAGTGCTAGTTGAGCCAATGGACAGATTGTTACAACCATTTCTTATTGGGAGACCAGTGCTTGTTGACATAATTGACAGATTGTTACAGCCCTTTCTAATTGGGAGACCAGTGCATGTTGACACAATGGACAGATTGTTACAACACTCTCTATTTAGGAGACCAGTGATTGTTGACATAATAGACAGATTGTTACAACCAGTTCTTATTGTGAGAACAGAGCTTGTTGACATAATTGACAGATTGTTACAACCCTTTCTAATTAGGAGACCAGTGCTAGTTGACACGATGGACAGATTGTTACAACTCTTTCTAATTGGAAG
>JARFOD010036466.1:0-10413 GCA_031763545.1 Mopalia muscosa | reverse complement strand
TTTTGTTTAGCTTTATTTAATTACCCGGTATCCGTTACTACCGTTATGTTAGTGAAAATAAATATTTTAAAATGACAGAAATTAATAAAATCAAAACACTTATAAACATAAGTCAGTAGAAAAGTTTTTGTTTAACACCTCGGGTAAAAAGTAAACATGAGAATACCATAGCGTTTGTACCGGGCCAAACAGTATTATGGAAAGAAAGATTGGAACACCACAGAATGCAAGTGACTCGACTGACATCTAACTTGGGTATAAAGATCAATACAAGTCAACCGCAATCATTTTACCAATTGTTTTGACGTCTGGTGTGTCTTCACTGGCAGTAAGAGGACCTCTAATCTAAAACTGGGTAAACCGGAAACTCTCACGTGATATTAAAGTGTGAGAGCGGATACTTCTCGGAATTTTGGAGTAGTCACGTGACCTTAATGAAGTCGTTCCGCTCTAAGGGTAATGGCTTGTATTGTATCAGGCCATTTCTTTTCCATTCTTAATGGCGTCACCGTACGCAAATGCCACTCTACGTCAATAGTCGCAGATTACAGAGCTGCATTACAACTGCTTCAAGACTGGAAATTGTTAAGTAATTCACTTTCTCATTACTGAGACCTGGCTATACCAGATTAGCGCCTATTCACACGTACACCGACAACAAACTTTGTTAACGATGGCGCCAATGGTGAAGGGGGGAAGGGGGAGGGAATTCTCTTCGTTAGGATCCGTGGTTAGATCCTTTAGATTCGAAACCAGCTTGTAGGACGTCAATGTGATCAAATAGGTTTGAGATTCTTGGATAACATGAACATCAGATTATTAAGCTTTATTTAATTACCCGGTATCCGTTATGTTAGTGGTTGGTCTACTAATCTTACTTCAGCCTATCACTCACGGGTTCGATTCTGTCTGTCGGCCTTGCATGTAGGAGTGAGTCAGACGATGTGTCGTCAGCAATCGCTGGGGCGAAGTTTCCTTTAGGTTTTCCACCAAGTTTCAAACAAGAAACAGCGAGAAAAGGACAGTCAGTCATCATATAGGTGAACAAACAAGGAAACAGTTAATGAATTGTTAACTTACAGTAATGTTAATTAACTCATCTTAGCTAAATCATTTTTCAAACAAAACACTTTTATCTACCTTTAGATATGTTGCCTTCTCATTTGAATAAGCAGTATTGTTGATCACGGGCCACCTGGGACATAAACTCACAAAGATAACATGTACATTGATGGCTATTCGTTTAACCAGGGATTGTACGTATTCAAGCTTAGATATATACTATTAGAAAAATATGGTTCTAACGGAACCCTTTAAGGTTCTTTACTTTGTTGGCTCCGGTGGAACCTTTTTTGGTTCTGCATGGAACCCTTACTGCAACTGTTTCATGTATTTCTCTAGATCTTATAACAGAACCCTTTTAACCCTTTGATTTATGAAAACCAATAATGTTTCCCCAGAACTGTCAAATGTCAACCAGTAATGTCACACTGTACATGTATGTGGCTGGGATGCAAGAAAGTTTTACAGTTCTTTAGTTTTGGCTCTGGTAGAACCTTTTTTGGTTCTGTATGGAACCCTTACAGCAAATGTTCCTAGTATTTCTCCCATCTTATATCAAGAATCGTTTTTGTCCATCTGCTTACATACTTACAGGCAAGACTGTAAACCATTATGTACCTTATAAGTATTTAAATCTTTATATATTTTTAAATTTATATTTGATCGCTTTTGGCCATCTGGCCCAAAGGCAATACAAATCATGCATGTTTCATTAAACAATGATGAGGGAGAGGGCATACATACATATACATATATATATATATCAATACAATTAGAAACTACAAAGAGTATACCAATTTGTTTCTCAGCTCAAATGATTTGTATATGTAGGCTGCAAGATTTCTTACTACCTTTCCTCTGTTTGGTTTTTTCCAATAATGACATGGTATTAATGCTTTTCTTATTTCAGCAAATAAGGGACAAATAAGCAAAAAGTGATACCCGTCTTCTAACACATTACATGATGTACATTTACGATCCTCTACAGGAATTACCCGTGGCTTATGCCACCTACCCACTTCTACTTTATAGAAAATGTTGTAGTTATATGGGCCCTTAGAGTCAGAAATAAGGAATTATTATTGTTATTGAGGACACAAACGATTTGGTATGATTTAACAAGTCCAACATAATGTAATTTTAACAAGTAACGAAGACCGGTTATCTTCTCAAGTGCACTGAAATCTTCGTATCCAACATCGGATAACTATATAATAAATAAATTGTGTTTGTTTTATTACTTTTTTAAGTGAAGGACGTTTATGATATCTTATGTTGAGCTACATGACTGCATAACCGTCCCGTGGTCTGTTTTTATATTAGTTTTTGTTATCATCTAATCGGCCAGTCTAACAACTCAAAATGATAAAGAAAATAAAGTTTTGATCATGGTCCTACAAATAATGAAGTGCAATCTATTGTTCATTTTGTGCCCTATTTTCAAGCAGAGGTCTGTGACTTCACAGTGAAATTCTTTTATAAACCAATTTGTGGTGAATAAGTGCACAGGCCGATCTTCCATTGTAAAGCATAGGAAATTGGTCTGGGGAATTGTGAACTGACTCGATTCTCAGACTATAGAGGAACCTTCTTTAATATATAGCTTTAAGGAATAACCGATTTATAGCTCTTTACTCTACTGGAAGATTTGGTCACGCCAGATTGGCAAAGTTATAAATGATATATAAATAATGCAATATCAAGAGCGCTCTCGACACACTGATTTTGTTTCGAATCCAAATTAAGACTTTATCAATAAAATAGCAGAGAGGAAGAGAAGAAAATGGTATTAATAAAAAATGACGACCAGAAGATCTACTGCGCCATCTCATCATAAATAGAGACGCAATTATTGGTTTATCTCGGAGCACCGCTCTCTTGTCTGATATCTTCAACTCGAATTGATAACAACTTTTTGCTTCATTCAGTATGTTAGAAAAATCGATTTTCTGTAGGAGCTGCAAAACGGTTCACACAGACATATGGAATGAGCGGAAAACAGTGGTGCCCCCATTACAGTTCCTTCTCAACAGTTTCCACGTGTAATACAAATCCTTGTAGGTTATTAAACCGTTTGTACTGATCGAGCAAAATAATATCTGTTACGTCGTCTTAAAACATAATATTATATGACTTAAGATATTGAGAACTACTTACATCAAAGTGTTCAGCCTATTTTTTTTGGTCTGTTCGATAAAAGTTCCATGATAGGAACAATCCATTCGATTGTTAATTTAACCAAATATATTTGTTTCATAAGAGAAGAGTGTCTATCTGTGAAATAAATGCCACGTTTTTGCATCTAATAATAGTGCATTGTATATTGTTCCCAAATAATGCAAGATGTGAAATGGGATTAAAACACCTTTTAAAACATTCGTATTTTTTCATTTTTCTTATACAAAAACTCTCAGTCGATCATTTGGAATTCTTTATTTATGATAATTATCTTAATGATCTTAACTGCCGAATATCTGGTGACAATTTGTTTGGTTTCCAGATCTTCGTTTGTCCGATTCAATGGTCTCAGCCATTTTTAGCTAACAGGATTATAATATCTGCCATGTTCTTTTAATTTTAAGCAAACATCGATCCTGTTCAATATAAAATGTAGGCCTAAGTATGGTTATTTAACAGTAAAATCAAGAAACTGATTGGATCGGCAAACTTGTATAAAATAAGTAGAAGAAATTGAAGTGTCGGCCGACGTAAATTCAATGGGAACGGTTCAAAATATTTCGTCCAAGCCTAGGTCGAGGTCACTAGAGTCCATCCGCCAAAATCTCTTACTTTTTCGGCTCTGTGGTTGTGGCGGATCAAAGTTGAACATGCTCAACCTTCTCGTCCGACGTCGATCGATAAAGGAAATATTTCACACTTGGAGGTAAGAAAAGATGTAAGTTTGAACATGCGCATCGTAATGTATAGTTTTTCAAACAAATAAAATCGATGAAAATCGAAGCATCACAGAAGGAGTAAGAAATTATCCCTGTCTTTACGACAGTTCCTTAAGACGGCTGTTTGTACTTCGTAAGCTGGTCAGTGTTGTCTGGCAGAGATTAGATTATCTCAAGCGCAAACAATACATATCAATACTAAGGCTCAACGGGACATTTGATTGTTTAATTGGGGTTTAACGCCGTACTTAAGCTTATATAACCCACAAGACGGAGTGCCAGACTAATGGGTGGAGAAAAAACACGTTCGACACCACTGGCAACAAATAAAACCCCAAAAGACAAGACAGGGCAGATAGATGAATATACAAATGCATCACTAACAGATCGGCGTCATGTTGCCCCTTAGTTCTAACAGCATCCAGGCAACAGAAAGCTTTTGTCTACTAGAAGAAAGTTATGAACGAGTTTCCTGTCTTAAACGTGTGCAAACTGTATTTATAGTTCATTGCGTATGTTTGAATTATGAACGAATATTTTCGTGAAAGGCTTAACTTTGAAACAAATTTCTTATAGTTTTTTGTTGTGTTTGTGACTGGTGTGCATGATACTGTAACAAAAAGATGTTTCTTATTACTTAATAAGAACGGCTAAAATCACTGAGCTTTGTCAAAATGTACATGTTTAGTTTTGTATTTCTGATAATCTGTCATACCGTGTAGAATTATAGAGATATATGTTTAGAATGCAAATGACAGTGTTATTTCAAACTTACGCACTAATAGGCTAGTATGTGTTCAATTAATACTAGCCAAAAACATATGCTATACTCAACTTTTTGGCACATTGTATATGCCCAAATCCACATGAAATCGGCTAGTAAAATGTGGAAATACTGTCCAGGTATCAGTTGCTGATTCGCCATTTGTCTATCTGTCGTTGCGAATATAGACTTGCCAGTAGCTGATTTGTATTCGCAAACGGGGTATGTTTACTTCATTAAAAGACACCGGATTGATTCGAGGGTGAAGTAAATCTTTATTCAGCCGATAAGTCTTAATTCAAGTTTTGAGCTCAGCATCGAAATCTGATGCAGAGCGATTGCACAGTTTGGAGCGTTTAAACCATGTGGCTAGTCAAAGTGTAGTGAAGAAACAGTGCTAGTTGAACTGTTAAAACTTGTGAAGGTGATTGTCGTAAAATTCATAGGATCGTCTTCTGTATGGTTTGTGGGCAAAGAAGAAACATTTTCTACACTTGCAGCATTTGGCAAAAATATATTTACTGTTCTACCAAGACTGCAACGACTGCTGTTAAAATCTTTAACCCGACTAGAGACATTATTTTTAAGAAAGCGTGACTAAATCCCCCATCGACCCCACTAGAGCACCAAGGCAATGGGAAGCTCTCTCCAAACCCGCCGGACCCAAGGCCGTGACTTAGTGGTGAACGTGTGCGCCCGCTAAGCCTATCTTGATGTACCGTTCACGGGATTAATCTGTATGTTGACCATCAAGTGTAAGAGGGAGTCACATGATGTGTCTCCTGCAATCGCGTGGTGTGGTTTATAGAAGATTTTCCCCTGAATTTCATCGTCATTCGACAAGGGACAATATAAAATGGACAACCCGTCGTCATATAAGGGAAGTACTCCTGAGGGCGACGATAAACCCTAATCAATCAAACAAACACACGAACCCAACCCTCCGCTCAATGAACCCAATTGGGAGAGTACTGGATTTATTTCTAAGTTCCTCATAGGGCATTGGTTAAAAATCTGATCATTCGCGAAACCCTTGCCAAAATCCCGGATGATATAAACAATGCTTTATTTATCGATCAACGCTACAATGACAAAGCAGGCCATTAGGCATGCGCGTAATAGTTTTTATTAGGCTTGGCTTTTCTGATTTGTTTGGATGGCACAAGCCATGACTACATGTATGTTGGGATAAAACAGGTCAATGTTATTAACCATCATTCTTGAAGATGAGGGGCAAATTCCTGTATTCGGTCATCGACATCCAATGTTCCTTTCTTATCGATTGACTGAAGGCGACATAGTGTTGCATATAATCCATAAGTGATGCTCTCGCATTAACATCGTTGTTGAAATCTGCAAGCAACACAATTAACCATTTCAATTACGGCTCACCCACTGTTAGTCGGGTTGTAACTTTCTGTCCTCCCAACGTTATTCCACGTCATACTATGGTTCGCAAAAACTAAGTAAAACTACTGTACTAGATTCCTGGCAATGGCTTTAAAATAAACCCAAATATTTAATCACCGCGTACCATTTTTTGTCGGTTTTCTTTGATTACATCATAGATCTACATACATCACACTGTACCAATATTACTTTTACATACAAGATTTCAGTATCTGCAATTTGCCATTTTTGCATTCTATTTTACTTCTATATAACACATATGCCATCTTACAAATGCATAATATCCTTGTCGTACAATTACATTTTCCTAATTCACATTCAAAGATAAAAATTTGTTTCAAATTTGCGTAATATCCATATTTAAATTTACTGATAAAAAGATTGCCGATCAGAACAACAAAATTACCGAATCTGCTACAAGACGCGTATACATGTTAATCTTTCAATGGACTCGTGAAACTCAGTAATAGGCACACTGCTGTGTCAAATATAGACTAGACATTTGTTCTGACAGGAACGTCAAAAATCTGTTGGACAACGACTTATGTCACAATGTTTGTGAACTATCTATTGACGTAATGATATCATTTGGTTATTTCAAATTAACATTTTCAGGAGGTCTGATGTACTGTTTAGCGTTTGATGTGCTGTTAAGCGTTTGCCTCTATGTAATTATAATCAATAAAAGAAACTATTCACGGGTTTGAAGTCCGTCTGTCGACCATCAGATATATCAGTCACACGATGTGGCTCCAGCAATCACGGATTACTTTAACAGGATTTCCTCCCGGTTTACTACCGTATTTATTTATTTTATTCGTAACTGTATTACAGGCACTTGGTCCATATACATGTATAATAGTTACATATAATGGTGGTTGTAAGCACAAGAATAATAAAGTGTGCCATTTGACTTGAATAACTGAGTTAACGGGACTATCAGAACGGAAAATAAATTTATAAAACCCGATTGTTACTCGAAAGCATCCCTTTCATGGAAGAATACACATTTTTACGTGAGATTTTACAGAAGGATTGAAGCAAGGAACAGTGTGATGTGGACAATCTGTCGTCATATAACTGAAATACCATTGAGTACGCGCCAAATAAAACAACCATCTTCACATCAGTTATCCAAAAAATGATTACTGTTCCAAACACTCACAGTTTTAAGTAGGCATAAATAGTTTTGAATAATGCTGCGATTTTCTCATTGATTTACCATAGAAACAAAGTATGCTTACAATAATATTGCTCCCGTGAATATTTCAGAAGATTAGCCAATCAAAATTACCCGTACAGACGTTTGAATTAGGGCTATCAATCAGAAAAATAATAAGACAGAAGACTATATGAATTTCAACTTTTCAAAAATAACCGTTGAACAGGCTTAAACTTAACGATTTCCAAATAGACACTGAAACGTTGAAAGACGTTGGAAAATTGTAATCCATAGTCTTCTAGATTTAAAACGTAATTAGTCTTCTTTCAAATTTATGTCAAACTGAATTGAGTCCTTCATTAGTTCATTTGAATCAAACCATGATCATTGGAATCGGCACTGCGCACTGCCATAGCCTCATCATTATCATGGTCTGTGCACACGAATAGGCTCTAATGTTGAATAAGGGTTAATCGAGGCAACGCTAACAATGAAGACTCGATACTGATTCACCCCGCACCGACTCTTACAACACATGGAAGCTTTTCCGCAAATTTAATCCTATTGATCTCGAGTAGACATCTGTGTAAGGTGACGCCATTTTAAATCAAGCGGAAAAAGCCTAATAAAATGCAATCCCTTACGCCGGGACATTATAATCTCCACAATCATGGGATCGGAAGTATATTGAATAATAATGGCAAATATTTGCTTGCTTCACCCTTGATTTAAACCCGGACCTTTGGGTTACAGGCACAACATTCTCTGAGTGAGCTTTAGTATACGTAAGCAAGAGCTTTATCCTTGGGGCTGGTTACTAGAAGCGCGATTAAATTTGATCCGCTATTTGATGACGTCACGCCATGTAGCAGATTCACTTTAATGATTTGAGCTGGTGTTAGCGGATAATCGTATTCCGAGCATCTAAACCCTGGGGCCGGTTGCTCGAATTATTAAACTAGAAGTATAAGATTAGCACATAACGAGAGAGAATTTCTGGCTTTATTTTTGTGCACTCAGAAATTAGGAATAACTTTCACAAGGAAAATTATTATAAATTTCGTCTTGTGTTTAATAAAGCCTCGGTATTTCGAGACGTTGTCAAGTAAAAGGAAGATAAAGAAGGTTTCTTGCACTTTTGCTACTGTAACAATATTATAACTTGTTATCAATATTATTGGTTCTTTCCGATGTACGTAAGGACCGCGGCCTCGCTATAGTGGTAAGAGTGTCGGTTTTCTAACCCTACTTGGATGTACCGCTCACAGGTTCGAGCCCGTCTCATGGCCATAAGGTATATGGTTGTTTCACACGATGTGGCTCATGCAATCGCGATGCCGCCTTGTACGAGGTTTCTTCCCGGTTTTTACACAAAAAATACCCAAGAGTACGACGTTAAAGCACAATCAAATAAACAAAAACTAAATCCAACGTAATTGAGGTTTTGCCACTTATACACATGCCTGCCAGCCGAATGGGTAAAGGGTATCAATCACGACGTCACTCACAATAACCAATGACAGGGCGATATATTGTCCCTTAGCTTCAAGAACACCAACAGAAAGCTCCCTGCAGCCTGCCGCCTGTAAAGAAATGTAACAATGAGCGTTGTTAAATACGTAGTGTTATAATAGTACATTTAGCTTCAACAAGACCATTGTTCCTTTCATTCCACCTTTTGGTGACACCTGCATAATAGCTGTTAAACGATTTATTTGAACATTAAGGGAACTAAACAGTATTTGAACTAAAGAACTTAACAGACAATTAAATGTTCAATTTAATTATTGCGAGACAAAGTTGCTCTTAATTTGATTTCGCGTTCGCGTCGTGACTTACCCCGAGAGTCTCCCTTATACGTGTTTCAGTTTTAATATGAGAAGAGCACTCGTCGTAATGTTAAGTGTTAATGTGAGGCGTTCAACTCTCGTTGTCAACTAATCCGCATTTAATGGCATTTGATGGCAAGAAAAAATGGAATAGTTCAGTGCATATTGAAGCTGTTTAACCTCATTTAAAACACAGCGACAGGGGTGTGCTTGACATGGTTTCTGAACCGTAAAGTAGATTGTCTACTACAAACGGCGTCACCTTTACAGAAAAATCGTATAGGATCCTTTAGCGTTTTGTCTAAAATCGTACAAGATTTCTCTATGGACTCCTATAGGACCATTTAAGGTCCTATCAGATTTGTCAAAATCTTATAATTATATAATAATTATCATATAAAATGACCAAAATCGTAGGGGATCCTATATGATTTTTCCTTAAGAGTTAAAAACTATTGAAGCAGATATACACAATTTGCAATCCGTTTTAAAATTATTTTTTGGCATCCACTTGAACTAAATAGGCGCAGGACATATAAATTATGAGTGAAGGCTGGTCTAAAAAGCCTGCAATATGTTGACAATAATCTTGTTTCATCTAAATATACAGGAGAAAATTTTAAGATCATTGCTAATAACATTGCCACTGGCAAACAAAAAATAAGATATATATTTCAGGTATCGTCTTTTCTATAAGCGTTGATTCCGCGGCATTGGCGTTGTGGTTAGCGTGTGCGCGTTCTAAAACTACTTCGATGTACCGTTCACAGGATTAAGTCCATCCGTAGACCATTAGTTATGTGAATGAGTCACACGATGCGGCTTCGACAATCGCGGCGGTCTTTTAATGACGTTTCCTCTCGTTCCCACCGCAATTAGCCAAAAACAGTGCGATGTGGAGACTAATTGTAATTTTCGTTTAATTGAAATACCCTTGAATATATTCAATCAAACAAACAAAACAAAACCACATGTGTTAGTTTTTTTAATTTTTGTTTGTTCTGTTATGGACACAGTTTCTGCCGAAGACGTGTTCAGAATAAATATAAATAATATTTGCTTTTAAGTCATATTTATAAACAAACCAAATTTATTATTTTTGTAGATTTGTTACAGAAGCCTGTGTCGTAATTTTGTCTTTGTTGAGTACAAACGGACTAGCCACAGCAATCTATAATTATGGTGAGCTTGGTAGACTCACATTTGGTGTAAACCTCAAGTAAATATTGATTTCCTTTTTGTTGCAGGTATTGCTATGGAGGTAGATTAACTCAAGATGCCTTACTTGTC
>JARFOD010036455.1:0-10413 GCA_031763545.1 Mopalia muscosa | reverse complement strand
TCCCCTCTTAGACCCTTCTCTTCAAACTATCTTAACAGTGTGGGCGTCAAGATCCATTCATGGATCTCTTGTTTTGGTAAATAAACAAACTACTTGTCTGGGCCATATCTCGTATACTTTTGATCCCATGTATACGGTATGTATTTAGGTGGGAATTTGTTTATGATGGTCATAAATATGTCTGGAAATATGAAATAGGGAGATGGGTGAGACGTATGTTTTTGTCAGAACAAAAACACTCTTCTAGTTAATTAATTAACACATTCCTTAATGCAGCAAAAATAAATTAATCATTGATGACATGAATGGACCAAAGATTCTGGCTCATTTTAAATATGGCAAACTGTTAAATACACTTTGTGTTTAAATGCACACACTATAATAAAATATATGTTGAAGTCGGCGAAAAAACCCACCTTTTATTATACACCACTTTTAATATAATGATATTGAACTAATCATGTTTTTTTGTTTTCTGTTTTTTTAAAGGATGCCTATGTTGTTCAGCAGATTGAACCTCCTATTTCTGATGATGAATTAAAAAAAGTGGTTGAACCGTTGTTGTTGGAATATTTTGAAAATGGTGACACAAGAGAAGTGGAGGTAATTTTATTCATCAAAATGTAACCTTCAGTGTGACTCTTGTTATGTTGAACAAGGGCAGTGTCTAACAGAAAACTGTTATCAATGTTTCTGATGCTTTATGTAATCCATATTAAAGCGATAGGAACAGTTATTTTGTACAAAGTTTTTCATACGCCCGTCATTTGACAGGACGTATTATGTTATGGGGTTGTCTGTCCATCCGTCAACTTTTTGGTTTCCCGACGTTAACTTGAAAACCGTTTATTGAATTAGAATCAAATTTAGTTTTCTTTTTTCTATGTGACAAGATGTCACTTGGGATCAGGCTTTTAGGTTGTAGGATTTGAAAATAGGGGTTGTCATCTGGGCCTACTATCCCAGGTCAACAAGGCCGGGGTCCAAGGGCTGCCTAGGCCCTGTAATCTAAACATTTCTATATAGCTGCAGATGCATTTTTTTCTCTTCAGAGAAGGTGTTAGTTTTGTTGTTCATATAAAAAATTGGCAAAATTTGAGAAAAAGTAACATTCATTTTTCTCTTGCAATAATGAAAATGTATGTAAGAGGAACACATTGATACATCAAATGAAAAAAGAAAGTCCCAGCTTGATCCCCACCCCCTTTGTTAAGATTCATTTGCTTTTATATCTAGTGGCTGCAGGCTCCAGAACTCTATAGGTGGCTGTATTAAATTTAATTCAAATATACAGTTCCAAACATTGCTTTTCAGGAGCCTTCCTTTTATTCATTTTTACTGTTATGTTAATTTAAATAGCTTCCCAAATAAATACAATCATCACTCAGTCAAATCAATTCATTTACAGATGGAGTGCTTTAAATTTAATGTCATATGGTAACTGATTAACCCAAAGGTAATAAAGTTTAAAGAACATGCCAAAGTAATTGATATGTAACATTATAAGTATTCAAACTACAAAATGCTAATGTTAATTTTATAGAGTCAGTCATTGTTTATATAAAAAAAATAAATGAAGATAAAAAAATGTAGAATGGCACAGAGTACAAGTTGGTAGATTTCATGTTTTTTTTTTTTACATTAACATAAAAATGACTCATGAATGTGTTTGGGGATCTACTAGTAGATAGAGCAATTATTTTATGGTATGTTTCTTTACTGTAACTTATTGACTTTCTGTCATCAGGATGGTAGCATATTTCCTTGTTAAAGGATAGGCCAATATTGACTATCTCTGTTGCAGCTAATTAAATTTTACAAAACAAATTTAAACCGTTTATATCAAAAAAATTCAGTCACACTAAAACGGTTTAACATAAAAAGTTTTACTTCAAACTATTTTTCACATTTTCATGAACTTGATCGCTGTTTAAAGGTCCAGTTCATCGGACGTTGTTGTTGCAATTCAGCTTTCGGACAGACAAAAATACAATCAACTGAACAAGGTTTACATTGGCGGTGTTGCTAATACCAATGACTTATGCTTCCGTATAAACTAATTATGAACAGTTTTATTCAGCAAATCAGTTCCTAGTAACTACTGTCCGCGAATTTGAGCCACATCTGATATCAACTAAACTTCATTTTAACAGCTCTGTCTGGAGAACACGCCACAAGCGTGAATTTTTCCATATTACCTGGTTTCCGATTATAGACTTCGGAAACCAGGTCGTGCCTGACATGGTTAGAAAAGTTATCGGCCTTCTTTTGTAGAGGCGAGCTAGGTACAACATCAACAATGCACAATGATTTTTTGTAAACTGTTATTTATTTTACAAAACGTCTCATGACAATGTTGTTGTTTTTTTGTTAGTATTTTTAAACGTACGTCTCAAGAGCCGTCTCAAGTAAAAAGAAACCGTCTCATTTCAAAACAGGCCGTCTGAAAGACGGCGAGATGCATTGCTAGCTAAAAGCCTTTAACTTGTGAGTTAGAGCAGAATGATACTTGTGCTAAACTTCAGTTTTAAGTGGTTCCAATACAATTCAATCAACAGATTATTGATCTTGCCTGAGACTCATTATACATAAACAGTACACTTTAGTCCCAAGGACACACAGAACATCCCTTGTCATACCACATGATTTACATTTGCATTAGCTGAGAAATGCATGTTAATTTATTGACCATAGCAGAAAGAAATATTAAAACACAAAATTAAACTTCAATTTTATAAACCTTTATATTATCAAACTAAATACCATGTCATATGAAGTCTTATATATATTGTGCACATTTAATAATGATGTATGAATAAAGAACATATCAAATTATTCTATAATTAATCAGTTATGGACTAAGAGCCCGTGATAAAATCATGTGTTTATATTATAAACTTATGAGACCCCCGGCTTTTTCTGGCAGTAAACGTGTCTGTTGACTAATCCTACTTACATATAAATGTACCATGGGTTCAAGTCCCTCTGCTTACCATCGGATATATGAGTGAGTCACACCATGTGGCTCTGGCAATTGTGGGGATGGTTTTCACTAGGTTTTCCACCATATTTAAAAATATGGAATAGTGTGAAATGAACACTTCGTAGTTCATAGTCTATCATGTTAGTGAAATACCCTTGAGTACGATGGTAACCCCATATCAAATGAGCAATACAAACTACCATGTCTCACTACCTAACAGTTCATGTGATTAAAGTAGTGATCAAATCTTTATTGTTTTTTATTCTCAGGTTTATTTTCTTACCCATATGCTGAAGCTGGAGATGTGATCAAGTTTAAAGCAGATGATTACTTGACGTACAAAGAATGGATGAGCCAATTAGAAGATGCCTTAGCTCGTAAGTTTTGGACTAAAGGTGTAATATCAGAAAGACAACTTGGGGCAGTTTCTCAAAAGACAATTAGCTGTTAACACCAGATTCAATTTGTAATATCGGGTTATGCAAGTTATGCAGACAAGGTAGACAATGCATTGTTATAAGAGTTAGATACCTTTGAATATGATATGAAACCCTAATCATCCAATGAACAACATTTAATAGATAATAAGACAGTGGACAAAAGGAAGCAAAAAGACATTACAGTTTTAGTTTGTTGAAATAGAATAAGCTTAACCATCATAGATGAAACCACTAATCCAAATCTTGCTGACTGCTTGTACAGGCAAGAGTTTGAGGGATTTTCTTTTTCCACACATATCATCAAAACAAACTAATCTCATGATACAGCCCCGTTTAATGAAAAGAGAAACACTCAAGCTCTAAAAATTGCTTAATTGTTTTGTATTTCAGCCTATTCCCCACAGCAGCTCAACAGCCCCAAGTACACACTCTGTGACATAGGGCCAAGGAATGAAGGTAAACACTGTTTATTCCACATCTATGATCTGGGTCACCGCTGCTCTCATGCTCAAGATTTTGGATACTCCAAAGCAAGACCTTGTGTGTTACTGAAATTAAAGCTGGTGAGTAAGACAAATACTTCAAGGTTCTGTGGCCATGATTCAGTTAATATGTTTGCTTTCTGATTCTCCTTTGATATAGGGCTTACAGGTTTGAATTCTCTGTCGAACTTAAATAATAGGTATATGAAGAATTCCTATAAAGGGGCTTGGTCAATCCTACTGAAACTTTGTACACCCAGATGTCCACTGTAGTTAACTAAAGCTGACTAAAAATGTCCTGCAAGTAAAATATTCCAATTTTGTCCTGCAGGCCATTTAACACAATGTTAAATTCTTGGCATCTCTACGGGAAATCTCTGACTCTGGCAATCACTGGGGTGGTTTTTACGAGGTTTCCTCCGTAATAAGTCTTGTGTATAGTGTCAAGTGGACAATCTGTCGTCATATAAGTGAAATACCCTTGAGTATGACGTCAAACACCAATCAAACAAACAAACTACTGGAAATCTCAATTTTTACTGGAAATGTCCTGCAAATATAAAGTTATTTCCACGTCTGGTGTTAGACTTGGATCAAACAAAAACACATTTCTAGGCTTGGAACGTTGTCTTTTGGATTTTAGTCCATATTCAGCTTCTCATACAGTTGAGAAAAAAGGAGGTTGCTTTTGTCTTGAAATGCTTCAAACCCATGAGGCAGGTGTTTGGGTAGGGGTTGGTTGCTGCCCTGGTGCTCTCCCAATCGATGGTCTACATGAAGGTGAACTATTTGTGATATCTCTGTGTTGCATCTTGTGATTATCCTGTCCCCTTAGTTGTCATTGGCATCAAGGGTGATTTCTTTCATCCATTATGCTACCCAGCATCATATGAGTGAAATAATCCAAGGAGCATATAGCCAGTATCAAAAGTATGGTGTCCAAAATGGTTAAATAGTTAAGGTCCTGTTTCTTTAAGATTAACCAGATCGACAAGTTTTAAGACTGAATCTATTCTATGAAAAAAAAAAAATGAAAAAAAAAACCCCCCAAATCAGTGCACAATCTTTTTTTCCTCCCTTTTTATTGGCCACATCCTATTAGTGTGGAATATCCGTGGGTTTGTGTCCGTTTGTTGACCCAGTCAGGTATATGAAGTGCGATGATATGGCTCGAACAATCACAGGCGGGCTGCTGGAGGGAACTTCATGTTGCCCTGGTTCTCTCAGAGCTAAAGGGGAACAGGAAGCCGATCTGTTTGTGGTGTCTGTCTTGCGTCCTGTTGTTGTCGTCCTGTATTTGTCCATTCCTGTCTTTGTTTGTTACCAGTGGTGTCGAGTGTGGTTTCCTTCACCCATTGGGCTGGCACGTCGTCATTTAAGTGAAATACCCTTGAGTACGACAATAAACCCCAATCAAACAAACAAATCTGATTTTAGGAGCAATGGGTAACTCACACTCCCTTTTCTTAGCAATAAAAAAACATTAATTTTCCAACAGAGCAAAACCCTTCCAATTTGAGAGTGGTGTTTGTGTCTGTCTGTATGGTTGGGGAGTACATCGTCGTCATATTAGTAAAATTATCTTGACGAAAGACCAATGAATAAATAAGTCAACAAATGAATCAACCAATAAAGCAATTTTTTTTTGTATTTTCGTTATTTTGGGATAACACTTTCTATGTTTGAAGAGATTCCAGAATTTTTTTCAGGATACCTGTCCGGGAATTTTCGATTTCTAAAAGACGCACAAGTGTTTCATGGCTTTGGGAGCTGTGTCACTCTCCTATCAGACTCCAGCTGGCTAACCGTCTATTTTTGTAGAAGGTCTGGTGTCTGAGTGGTGTAGGTGGTCGACATTTACTGCTGGCGATTCGGGACGGGTTTCCACTTGCAAAAACAATTCTGAACTAGAATATGGTTCAAACTAAGTAAGTGTTATCCCAATATAACAAAAATACTGTTAATTTTCACTTTCTAAAAGACATAGAAATTATTGAACTCAATTTATAGGTTGCCACATTCACTTTAAAAAATAAACTATCAGACTGCTATACCAAATTACCGCTGTGGTGAAAACTATCCCTGAGCTGCCGCTATCGTTCCGAGATTTTACATTTAAATGTTCATCGACATGAAGTGTCGCGATTTCTGCGAGCCGATCATATTCTAGGAAACCGATATTAAAACCTTCGAGTCTGTAAGTAGCCGAGTTGACGTGTCTCAACGCCATTATTCTCCAGATAACATGATGTCAGTGGAATAACTTTCTTCGATGTGAACTGTCAAAGACATCAGACTCAAGGTTACTGAACATTTTTGTCCGCCAATAACGTGCTGTCACAGCATAAACAATTTACTTCGGCATGTTTACTAGATATATGGGTAGGATTGGTTTTCCTTAGACTGTAAGATGTTTACAGCTTTAGTTTTGTTAAAACATCCACCAGAAATCAGTGCAACGTTAATTGTGTACTGTTTCCATCCAGTAAACATTAATTTCCATTTGTGTTTCAATTACAAATCACAATTAATTTAAAAAATAAAGAAACGAAATCGAGCCCTTATATCAGATAAAATAGAATGTTTCTTGTCTGAAAGACAATGGATTGAAGTTTGGTTGCGGTTGTACAAGTGACAACATGCCAGTCCAATGGGTGGAGGAAATTACACTCGATGACACCAGCAACAAACAAATGCAAGATAGGGTAATCACAGGACAGGGAACTTGGACATAACAACCAGATCGTCTGCACAATGATCATAAATCTTAAAATATAACAGGAACTCCTTCTCAAGCGGCCGCGCATTCCATTATAACCGTTGCCGTCTGACCACCATGACCTGAGTACAGCTCGCTTGACCAGGACTATTTTGAATGTAGTGGTTTTCGCTAAAATTGTGTGTAAAGTATCAGGTTGCAGCCAGTCAAATTACAGCTGTATTAATACACCAGGACTATGCTATGATGTCATTTAGCTGCTATTCCTTTCCTATAATTACTTACACATTTATGTATTCTTCAATCACGAAAACTAGAGAGATGTAAATATTATAATTCCAGTTTTGCACATTGCAGTCTATACAAGAATTTCAATATGCTAAAGCAATCCCTATTGTACAACAGATTACATATGTTTATACAATGTTAAAATATGAGGGTGTTAACGTTTTCTTCGAAAGGGGCCCCGTGGGGGAGCGGGTGGGCCATGACCCTTCAGAATACTCCCTCGACTTCCTCGGTCGATCGTAAGAGGCGATATAAGAGGTTGCTTTCTGTTGCCCTCGTGTTCGCAGAGCTAAAGGATAACGGGAAGCAGTTTTGTTTGTGATGTTCTGTATTGGTGTCCGTCGTCATATCAGTGAAATACCCATGAGTACGACGTTAAACACCAATCAAACAAACAAACAAACAAATCTTCGAACGGGTGCCTAGTCATGTGGGTATAGTAGGGAATGAGCAGACAGATGTCGTTCAGTTATATATCTAACGAGTTTTGTCTTTCTACTGTAGAAGTCATGAACAAAGTTAAAACCCATTGTGGCAATTGGAATGGGACACCAACGGGCAGATGTTGTTTTTTTAACGAATTTTACCTCGTGTATCGCCCGCTGTTTTGTTTATTTCCATCAAGGCGGGCCGTAGGTTTACTTTAAAAATTACTGTCTGGGCACGTTCCTGTGAATTCTTACCTTAAAAAGATTTAACCTCCATGATACAGGCTTGTGTGATAGTTGTTTGGTTGATGATACTATATCTCATTTTTTTTAATTGCAAAATATCAACACTAACGCACACATTTTTACCAATCTCTCGTATCTGTGGGTATTGCTCATCCTTCGTTACAGTCCGTTTTAAAAGCACAAAAATCAACGAATAAAATTCTTCTATATGTAGCTACTTATATTGTCGAATGTCGTAAGTTTTAACCATATATGTTTCAACAGTCTATGATCTTAAACTCTGTTTTAACAACTATGTTTAAAGCTGTGTATTTAAAAAGTTTATGTTGTTTTAATTTGCTAGAGAGACTTTACGATTGGGTTTGATTTTGTTAACTCACTATAGCTAGTTTATGCTTAGTTCTATATGCTGTACCGTAAAGTTTCATTTGCTGTATCCCTAGACATAGAGCCAGTAATATCGTACTCACGATACAATTTTATCATTATACTGTACTTAGCATATTATACTATTATGCCTGTGTTTTTGTTAGCACAATTATGAGACAAACCTAACCTATAGTAATGGTGCACATCATTCATTTGAAGGGAGTCACTAATATCATATACTATGTATGTATGTATGTATGTATGTATGTATGTAATAAAAAACTATTCTATTTACCGTAATGTTGACCCACGTTACACATTTAAATTTTTTAAGCAACTGTTGTTTCGTCACTGTATCTAAAAATAGTGCCCTGGTTTATCCCGAAATTCCCAGTTTGCGTTGAAAATCTAGATTAAACTCGATTGTTACAAAATAGTGGCCGTGGGAAACAAGGTAAGCAATACAACAAAGCAATGTTGTAATGCTTGTTAATATGACAGTTATTCTAAACATTGGCCTAAAAAAAAAAAAAAAAATTCTTGCCAAAAAGTTGTACATTGTGTAAATTAAATGATACTGTACAAGGTATGTCCATAAACGCCCTGTTTATGTTGACGCTAAAAGCAGATAACAGTGTCCGTCGTTTCTCTAAGTTGTACAACATGTAATTCGAATAGCGTTTATAGATAGTAATTTACTTCCTGAAAGCGAGAGTATCTTGAACCAGTTACCCTTGAAGTTGATAAAACTCTAGTACCTAGAAAGGGGTATGATAGGGTCAAATATACAATAAAATGAGCAGTGAATTGTATCAGTCCGAGTGATCAGATTTATAATGCAATCATTATCCTATTCGTGTTCTAGTTTTCTTCAAGTCTTCTGAGTTAATCAAAAGTATTTGATGTAGACTGATCAGGTTCATAACGCCACCGGATAATACATACCCTAGAAATAGGGAATACAAAGAGTTTATTTCCAATGGGTGTACCGAACAGCTTACCACAAATGTTATCGTGATCACAGTGCTTTGAGCCGTACAAACTATTTTTGAATTTAGGCAATATTTTTTAACAAATGGTGCAGGACAGCTACATGTATAACAATTAAACTATAAAACTTGCCATGATAAAGTAATAGTCCAGGATAAGCGTGTACTTCATGGATGTTTTGCCTTTTGGTCCTCAAATGGTGTCCATTGGTGGAGTCCATTTGTCTGTAAACTTTAATACCATGTGTCGGCATAGGCATTAATATAGGAGCACATGGCAGACGAACTACTCCAATGATTATTTACTTCATACAAACTCCAAAAGATATTATTATAAGGATTCGAACATCCGGATTACACATGAAATTCGTATTAGTAACTGTCTGGTCTATGTCGGGACCAGTAAATAGATATTGACTAGAAGCGAATAAAACTGCAGGTATCTTTAATTTCTATAAATAAATCGGGCCTACATGGAAGAAAGGGTTTAACATTGTGTAGAGCAGTTGGACATGATTGGTATGTGAATTAATTAAATAAACTATGCCACGTTTATTCTAACAGAATCTTGCGATTGTTAGTATACATGTTATTTACAGAATTGACGGCTCGCTGTAGATAGACGACCATCGGCCACAAGCAACACTCATCCCTATTAAAAGCCCCACCCATCCGATTTAGCGAATATATAACTTTATATATATATTACGCTTAATTCAAAATAACCATAGCATCATCAATTCTCTGGGGAACCACATATTGCAATTCATTTAATGTATAACCTATACAATTGAAGTTTTTGACACTAGTAACAGTAATCTTCCTGATGAGGAAACAGACCTATTTCTTAAGAAAGGGGACTTTTGTAGGATTGAATAATAAAAGTCTAATGTATCTATTATTGGCAATAGGTTGGGTAACAAATAAAGGCGTTAAGCCTCTGGCGTGTACAGTATCAGTGACTTAATTGGACTTGTGTGTCCTGAGACAAGTCACCCGGGTAAAATTTAATTTTTCTCCCAGATTATGTTTCACAGGGGGTTGGGGAGTGGGGTGTGGGACTTTTTGTTATTTCCTTTGTCAGAGCAGTAACTGTCAAATTTATCAGCTTTCTGTGTTAGAATAGAAGGTGGCTACGCAGTTGTTGTTGATTGATTGGTTGATTGTTTATTCACCAAACTTAACAATATAAAGAAGAAAATTAATAAGTAGTACAACTTTGGCGGGAATAAAGCTCCACAAAGAGCTTGTTCTATCCCTGAGGAATTTATAATAAAGAGCATACAGCTAAATCATGCATTTGTAAAGATAGGGACAATCAATATATCAAGTTTAAAAAAAACAAATGTGAAAATGTGCATTGGGGTACAAATCTTTGCCTGAACAAAACAGAATTACAGTTAATTTACAGATATATACACAACACCAGCATGAGTCAATAGACGTTAAGTTTTTCAATTAGGTACATT
>JARFOD010036444.1:0-10413 GCA_031763545.1 Mopalia muscosa | reverse complement strand
CATGCAGAAGACCGACAAATCGTTTTACGTCATTTGCGTAATTGATTTCTCACTGCATCGTCCACTAGGAATGATTTGTTTAGAGGTCGTGTCACTGCCCAAACCATCAGCTGCGCACTGGTCGTCCTCATGCACGCCGGGCATATCATGGACCAATTTTAACCCAGTTACACCGACGTCAACAGCTTATCTGGGCACAACGACATCTAGGATGGATTATGGATTGGATTAGAATAGGGTCGTTTTTAGTGAAGAATCCAGATTCACTTTGCACCTGGCTGATGGGAGAGTTAGAGTTTGGAGGAGACGCGGTGAACGGAACGCCCAGTGTTGTGTGCAGGAAGTAGACCGTTTTGGGGGCGGTAGTGTTATGGTTTGGGGGTGCATTTAATGGTCCTGTCCGTTCCCGATTGATGGTCGTTAAAGAAAACCTAACTGCTGCAGGATGTAGAAATCAATTGCTCATTCCAGAGCTTTTGCCATTCATGGCAGCTCATGAACCCTCCACAGAATTTGCAGGAACTTGGTGCCATTTCGGTTCAATTATGGTGACGCATCCACCAAGCTGTGTTCAGACGCATCATTCAATTCATGAGGAGACGTTGCATCGCAGTTGTGAACACCCGTGAAGGGCATACGCGCTATTGACATGCTTTCATTAAGTTGTAACTTACCATTTTTACTCTCTTACATTTCCGTAGCATTTCCGGTGGAACTGGTTACATTATGAGCATGGTATTTATGGTACACAGTCCTTAATGGGTACAAAATGGAATTTAATCATTATTTAAAACCACTTTTCTTGTATGTTTAACTTATCGACATCGACATGAGTGTGGAGTTTCTTTTTTGACTGAGTTTAGTTTATTCTAGGCGAGTCTATATGTTTAAACAGTAATTGATCGAGTGATTAGGATTTACCATTCAACTCGTGTTGAGCATTGACAGTACTGGATTACTGACGGAAGACGAAAGAACTGAGCTGTAAAACCTATAGTTACATTATCTCACGTTGCATTTACGTCATAAGTATCAAAACATTGGCCATATATTTGTCATTCTGGTTGTTACTTTCCTTTTTATTTGTTTTTTACATAGTACAATAAAGTCACAAAAAATAGTTTATTTCTAGGGGAGTCTATACGTTTAAAGGGATCGAGTGACGTGTATTTACCATTCAACTCGTGCTGAGCATTGACAGTACTGGATTTCTGAAAGAAGACGAAATAACTGAGCTGTAAAACATAAAGCGACGTTCTCTCACGTTGCATTTACGTCAGAAGTATCAAATCACTGGCCATATATTTGTCATGCTGGTTGTTATATATAACAGTGTTTATTACATAGTACAATACAGCCACATAATTTATAGTTCATCGCATTAAATACATCAAAGGGAGTGTCCATTGTACATTATCGACCTATAAGTTATACTCGTCAATTGTTCTCGTATATTAACATCAAACCGACACGACAACATGCCTGTCAGAAGGGGTTTACATCTAGGTCACTGCTGTTTGTAACTCGTCCAAATGAATTTATGGTTTATTCATGTGAGTGATTTCCCAGGATGCAGTTCACGAATAGACAGTGCCTTAATGGGATTGGTAGTATTTAGTTAATCACACGTAATGTCAAAACGACCTTAAAATACACATATCCGACTAACAGTTACGTTCTTCACAACTTACTGCCTATCCAGCCCTATAGAGTCTTCCGTTTGTTCTACCCAGGGGCATCCTCTACAATTGGGGTAAAACCAAGACGACATTTCTCGTCGCATGTCCTGTTCTAAAGAATGATTTGATCCAGCTGCCACCAGACAAGCTCTCCAGCCATCGACTTGACTTACACTGGATGAATGGTGTATTTAAGTGACAAAGAATAGTTTGATGTGTTCTTATCAGAGTCTGAATAAGGTATCGATCATCTCCGTTATGAAAACCGTTGAATGAAACCAATTACTATCTGGGATTGCTTGGCGGCTGACAACACTTAACATATCAGAAATATAACAGAAAAAAATAGGACGAATTAATTTGGTATCTTCATTAGCATCGGCTTAATCTCTTCAATATTTCCGCTTAGCATATTGTTTAAATATTTTCTATGTTACAAATCTGCAATTAATTTTAGATTATCTTCCAGTATCCAATGGCGTGAACCAAACATTTTCAATCCTACAGCTTATATCTAGCTATATATTGCCGTGGTTTACTTGAGTTTGCTTTAATATTTTTCGCCCCAAACACGGGTTAGATCCTTTAAAACAATATTCTTGTGAAATTTAACAAAAAGGTAATAACATGGTCTCAGGTTTCACTCCACATATGGAGATATTGGTTTTTATGAACCCAACTAGTATCGGCTATTGCTGTGTGCTTCATAGTCACATTGACATACGAGAAATATACAGTAGCTTCACGTTATACTCAATACAACTTTATCTTAATCGATAATCGTGTTCTCGCGGTATCACATCTGCATCACAAATATCGCATTAAGATCATATTTTTTTCTTGCATACGAACTTACAGTAAACAAAATGCATAGGTAACTCAGAATTAGTAGACCACATGTCACAGAATAACTTGAAACCTGGAAGTAAGCTTCCTGCTACTAAGAAATAGGATAGGATTGCAATTCATGGTTCCTATTGCTTAATTTTTCATTATTCACCCCGACATGATCATTTTGATTCCTTGAGTAATTTGACACTTTTTGGTAGCTTCCCCCCATTAAGACAAATATTGGAATTTCATTTCTACAAATGAACTTATTCCTCACTCCAGATTGAAATTACATGAACATTATATATAGTACACCATCTTGATTAAAACGATAATGAAGCAAACAATTGGATATTAAAGCAAACCAATTTATAAGATATTTTAATTTGCAACATGAAAGCAACTATAAATTATAGGAATACGATTTGTGTATAAATCTAATATTTCAGCTTCCAGGCACCAAGGCCAATGGCGTAGAACAAACTACGACACATTAATAAATGCATGAGAAGTCTGCGTTAAAGGTCATGGCCTAAATTCCATTTCTTTCTTCCGTCGATGCTAGGCTGCTGATATTGATATCCCAATATTCAGCGCATTGCTTTAGTTAAATAACCGTTCTCTTATTAACAAAGGAGGTTTTGCCAAATCCGTCACATTTTTTAACAAACTCACTTTTTTATTGGGTAATCAAGTTTTCCGAATTCTTTGTGCAAACAAATGCATACGTGCCTGCTAATCTTGAAACCATAGGCTTCAAACACGACTGGGCAAAAACAAGGAATTATCGATGCAACGGTGTTTATAAAAACAATTGACAAGAAACTGTTGAACCTTTGTAATTTGCAGATCTACACATCCAGAAAATGGCAGCTTTTATAATCAAACCCAAGTATAAAACCGAGTACATGCCTAAATCTACCCGAAAAGGACAACAGTACAAGGGATGAATTCTATCCTAAATAGTCCGCAGTAAAGGAGCCTAAGTCTATCCCAAATAGAGAAATATACGAATATAAATCTATCCAAAATAGACAAAACATTACGTATAAATGCGCCTCAAATAGACAACGTATAAAGTATACGTCTACCCTATAAGTAAGGAAATGTATACAACTATAAATCTACTCCGTGTAAAGACGGTATAACAGTAGAAATCTACCCTAAATACATAGCTCCCACAATTATACAGTTGTAAATTCTACCCGACTTTAGTGATTCATTTAATAGCTGTTCGAAAATCCTGGTCTAATACTGCAGACAATCATTACTTAAATATATATGGCTGCATGCTATTTCTTAATTACGTATCGAGAATAATGCAAATATGTTCTTTTTCTAGATCGTTGATGAATCTGTTCTTTTCCCAGTCAGATCCCAGCGGTAAATATACTCAAAAAAGGCTTGCTTTACAATCGATGACATCTCTTTGTCGGTTCGCCGCGGCGCATTGCATAATGAATTAGAGTGTTTGCACGTTACCATGAATCCCTTTCAATCAACTAGTTGTATGTACTTAAAGCTTAACTTGTTCATTTCGTCGGTGTGTTGGAATCTTGGCATGACCTGTGTTTGTTTATGGAGATATCCTGGGTGTGTTCCTTTGAAAACTAAAAACTGTGAAAGCTTTAATTATCTTGGCGCCTCTACATTGCCTGTTGGTTAATTTTTATTAGGTCCAAGTATTCGGCATCCAAACTCTTCAACGACATACCTTTATACAAAAATTATATATGAACCTATATGATTTTGGACAAAATCCTTTAAGATTAGGATAGTAAAAGATCGTATACGATTTTTCTTACAGGATCGTATAGAGTTTTATAATTATCCTATAGGATGTCCAAAATCCTATAGAATTTTCTGTAAGGATAGGGTTAAGACATATAATTAATTATTAAACTGTAATATCTACCTGGGTTGTTGTGTTGTTAATCTTATTATCCCTACAGGCTAAATAATATGTCCAAACTATTGTTTTGTGGAATAATTTCCAGCGCGCCTGCTAACATTTATACTGTAATCAATATACTTGCAATCATTGCCATACAAGGAAAGCACTCGGATGTAAAAATAACGAAATATAACTTACATGTACGTGCACCTACCCCAATCTGTAAATACAGTTACGTCGACCTCAAAACCATATAGTACCTTGTGAATAAGTTTTGTTTGTAGAAACTCAGTTCTTGAAACAATATCGATGTAATGTGTAATGCTAATTGTAATCTATTTTTAGTTGATAAAATGAGTTAGTTACTAGTTGCATTCGTAATTCCGTACAGGACGATTATGATCATCGACCAAGTTTACACCACACTGCCGGTAACATGCTTTATAACCAGATATCAGAAGAGTACCAACTTTACTACATAAATCACCATTTTCAAATGTTTGTATTCTACACTTCATTGTCAATGATCTTGCCGAGTAAGGTTTACAGTGAATTATACGGTTTTAGTGATGTTCAGTATCAAAACACGAGAATTACGCAAATACGACATGCTAGAGTACAGATCACCTATTGCGATGTTTACATTTTTTAATTCGATGTCACCGAGTGGTGTACTGGAATGAACAGGTTTGATGTCACAATTGGTGTGTTACAATCACCGTGGGGTTTGAGTCTGTCTGTCGACAATCAAATATATGAGTGAGTCAAACGATCTGGCTACGACTACAGGACGCTAGGAGGGGTTTTTACGAGATTTCCTCCCGGTTTTCCACCGTATTTAAGCAAGACAAAAGTTACTTAGCCTGAATTTACGGTCTAATACGGTTAGGTTACTTTTACGGAACAATAACGACGATACTCTGTAACAGACATCCACAACTTTATTCATGGGTTAACAGCGTATTCCATAATCCGTGTTTACAAAACCGGTGGATTTTATGATCGGTTTATTTGCCGCTAGTATTGATCCGTTCATAAATAGATAACCATTTAGATATTTGTTCGTACTGTACATTGTATAATAGAATATGTTTTTCTGAGTTTCTGTCTCTAGTATAATCAATCAGGGTGTTCAAATGATACTTCCTAGTTTGTTATCATTTCGTTCGTGTTAGTACGCTTGCGCAATCGCACACTGGTTTTAGTCGACGTGTTCTTTGATAGATTCCTGGACATATCTGGAACAATTACGTGAGTGAGCTTATAACGCAGGTTTATTTACCTCCACCTTACATTGGTATTTGTTTATAAGTTTCTGACAGTTCTAACCACCAAATGTAAATATTTAACAATTGCAAACGGCTTTTCTTGATACATGTTTATCTAAGAAAGTCAATACGCACATGTATCATCAATTCCTATCGGCATGGACAAAAACAAGCGTTGGCTTCATCTATTAAATAATTAGTTTTTTCCCCAGATAATAAAAAAAGTGTATTAATTGTCAAACCAAGGTATGATAGGAAAAAAGGTTGATATATATATTTTTGCAGTTAACATATGGCGTGTCAACCATTATGTGCACCGGCTGATCAATGGTGTTTACATTAGATTAAGTAGTCTTAATTGATGTGTTTAAACCAATTCATTAAGCTGAACAAGGCGATAAATAATACAGAAAAGAGTGCATAGCCAACGCAATACGTGTATTTTATTGCAATATCAGCATTAAAACTCAATTGTTCGTATCTGTAATCAGTGATTAATGACCAAATTGTTCCTATCTGTAATCAGTGATTAATGACCAAATTGCTAAGCGACTGTATTTTAATACAGAGCAGACAGAGATTCGTAACGAACTTTTCTTTCGTTAATCTTCTGTCTAGATAGCCATTTGTCTTTCACTAATTACCTGGCCGGATAATCACTTGCCTTTCGCCAATTACCTGGCCGGATAATCACTCGTCTCACGCTAATTACCTGTCCGGATAATCACTTGTCTATCGCTATAATCACTTGTCTCTCGCTAATCACCTGGCCGGATAATCACTCGTCTCACGCTAATTACCTGTCTGGATAATCACTTGTCTATCGCTATAATCACTTGTCTCTCGCTAATCACCTGTCGGATAATCACTTGTCTCTCGCTATAATCACTTGTCTCTCGCTAATCACCTGTCGGATAATCACTTGTCTCTCGTTATAATCACTTGTCTCTCGCTAATCACCTGTCCGGATAATCACTTTTCTCCTGCTAATCAGCTGTCGGGGATAATCATATGTCTCTCGCTAATCACCTGACCGGATAATCACTCGTCTCACGCTAATTACCTGTCCGGATAATCACTTTTCTCTCGCCTATCCCCTGTCTGTATAATCACTTTCCTGTCGCTATAAACACCTTTCGGGATAATCACTTGTCTCTCACATATCACCTGTATGGATAATCATTTGTCTCTGGCTATTTACCTGTCCGGATAACCACTTGTATTTAGCCAATTAACTGTCCGGACAATCACTTGTATTTCGCTGATAACCTACCCGGATAATTGCTTGTCTCTCGCTTATTACACCCCATGTATGCTTTTAATGTATAAGCCCTATGTTCAGAAGGTTTCTCTTTAAACGTTTTGTTTCTAATTGATCTACCTAAAATAGTTTGTCTTACAGTCACGAACAATCTATTCTTTACAGTGTTGGGTAGTGTATTAAAATGAATTAAAATGTTGGTACAGAAAATTATGAAAACTACAACTTTAGTTTTAAAGGTCAAAATTTTTAGAAAGGAAATAAAGAACGTTGCGAGGATATTTTTCTAATTGGGCCTGGCTACAGTTGCCCTTTATACATTGTGCAAAGTCATGTCAGCTGAAATCATTCCAGGTAGCTCTGTAGAAAATCCAACCATTCAGTTTTAGGAATACTTGGTATGTTATCTTTGTAGGAAAGCGAAAAGGGCGCAATCTCATATGGCTTTTAGTATATATCTATATCTATATATATATATATATGTATTAAAAACACTATATACAGGCTATTGACAATGTAAATTTGTAATATCAGGAATAATTTTCGAGAACGTTGTGAGGAGATAACCTACGAGACGCAAAACGTCGTTTGGGATATCATATCAACCAACCAAGAGAGCTAGTGCTATATGATAAATGAAAAGCGAACTTACGTTGCAATAAAAATGATGATCTCAAATTCCAAATTGTAATACCTTTATGTAGAAAAAGAAGTGTTATTCAATTGAAGTGTAATATCACTTTATTAGTAATAGAAATCCTGGGATTTCAATACACACATATAGGAAATATTCTTGGAAATGGTGAAAGTCAAGAAAGCAACAAAGAAAAACAATTAATAACGTCCAGTCTCTAGTATATGTGGAAGTAAATCGACATTAGAGTTTAGGTTACGAGGTTATTGGACATAAACACCTGTAAGGTTTATAAGAAATGATTTATATAATAGTGAAGAGCCTGTCACTCATATACATGGAGCAGCTGTTCTTAGTAAGTCTATATACTGACCGTTTCAAGCTCAGTCATATTGGCTGGACTCCGAGAAGAGAAGAGACTTGGGAAAATGCTATCAGAAGCGGGTTTCCGTCTATTCCAGTCATATGTTTATTCTGGACAATGATTGACTGTCCAGTAATTACGGACTAACAACTTGTTGAACTTCCTCGACCATAGAAAACGTCCTGGTAAAATAAAATACATCTAGACACCATTCTAACAAAGAGTTTATTAATATTGTAGAATACTTATTACGTTTTATATTTAGATAAGAAACCCTCTTCCACATTGTAACAAGCTGTTATTTGAAGCCTGGGCTTTAAGAAAACGTTGTATTTAGTATCTGTCGGATTTGATTAATGAACAGTTGTTTCTTATAATAACAATCTTAACCTGCCGGCTTCACTGACAAACATTGTATATAAACCATGTCTAGTATGGGTGTGTATGCCATTGATTAGTCCACGTGGGAGAATAAAAATGTGGTTATAACTGGGACCAACAACATGTGTGCATTGCAGTGTAAACTACACCTGGTTACAAAACTAGATGAGTTATAAGACGACTTTAAATTAACAGGAAAACAGATACAACCTCATCTAACACAACTTTGCAATCTTTCATTATGGCCCACCGACTAAGAACAGTCCGTTTGAAGCATATTTATACTGCCTTCTCAGTAACAGAGGAACATTAAGTTTTCAACCCCGAAAAACTCACATATTCCACGACTGTGATTTTGTATTTATTGTTTAACTACATCACCGTCATGTATTGAAATTACCTGAAACATGGTCCAAAGGAAATATTTAGTATTTTGTTTATATTGTGTTAAGATTTGTACATTAAGATTCATTAAACCAACCTCCTTTTATATTACCAATAGTTGTGGGATGAGGAGCAATAAACAAGTGAATTCAGATAAGCACGAACATTTATAAATGTAAACCAATCTGTGAATTGGGAGACAGAATAATGACTGCATCGACTGGCTCCTTGATTCAAGACTAATGATATGACACATTCTTACAAATTCCATAATTGTAAAAACAAAAACGGCTTTTTTTATACAATTTTCGTACATATAAGAATATCTCTGGGAATACAGATTACACACAGTAGCCGGAAGATAAGATGGTTTGTTCACATCGTCTCTTGTACTGACCAGCTTTACCTCAGTTAGTTAACGGCTATTGTCAATATTGACGCCAACTAATCGATTACATTTTGGTCTTTCGTCTTCTTTGGCTAATAAATAAATCAAAACATTATGTATCAAGTCAGTGGACTGGAAATACTGCTGGATATAAAGGCTAAACTGAGAGTAGGAGAGGAGTTACATTGAGTCTGTGGCCTGAACTGTGAAGATTGTGAGCTGGAAGCTAGAGTGCTTGTTTAGTTATTTATATAACACCAAACTGTTTCTATAACGCTCGATGTTTGTAAACTCGAACAGTATTAATCGTTACTGGAGAACTGCTTTCAAAAGTAATTCGTAAATCAACGACCAATCAGATTGCACTATTATAATTACATATGGATTATACAGCACTGTAGCAAACACACTTTACTGAACTGAAGTCATCAAAGTTTAGCCAAACATATCGAAAATGATCAAGTTTGGTTATATACTAAAAATGCCCCTTAAACCAAGTGTGACCGACGATATGATAAACAAACTATTAACATACGTTATGTTCACAAGCGTTGGTAAATGCGGCCCAGGACCTTATAAACCCTTTATAGATTGACGTGTCTCAAGTCCAATTTAAAACATAGATCCAGTTGGAGTTTATTTTGACGACTTTAGCTAATCAAAGAACAGGCTCTTTCTAAAGACGGAAGGACCCCACTGGAAATCGAAGCTTTCTGAATAGGACAAGTGTTTACCGGATCCTAAACACACTCTCTCAGATGTCGACAAGTTCTTATTAAATGAGTTTCTTTGACCCAGCTGTGACATATTGAGTCCCCAGTCACAGTCAATAATGGTCGATAGTATCTTCTCCAAAGCTCAAATTCCACAAGTACTCTGGAATCTCCCCGGTATCTCCACTGTACGAAATATATGTCTTATAACATTTAATATGATATCTGCTAGCTACTTTGCCCTGTATTGTCCGGTCTATACCTAGTGTTTGTAAATAAAAACGGTCACAATCAGCTCCACTTTTATATTTTAAACGTAAGGTATCTCCACTGTACGAATTATATGTCTTATAACATTTAATATCATATCTGCTTGCTACTTTGCCCTGTATGTCTGGGCTTTAAGAAAATGTTGTATTTAGTTTCTGTCGGATTTGATTAATGACTTTGTTCCTTATAGTAACAATCTTATTCCGTGGACTTCACTGACAAACATTGTATATAAACCGTGTCTAGTTAGGGTTTGTATGCCATTGATTAGTCCACGTGGGAAAATAAAAATGTGGTTATAACTGAGACCAACAACAGGTGTGCACTGCAATGTAAACTACACCTG
>JARFOD010036433.1:0-10414 GCA_031763545.1 Mopalia muscosa | reverse complement strand
TATTGAAAAATTATGTAATGGGGACCATGTGGCTGTGGGCACTTTGATGAATTTCAATCCTATCCTATGTCTTAGTAGTAAGATTCTAACTTCCAAGTTTTAAGTTAATCTTGAAATTTGATCTAAAAATAATCATTTTTAGAAAACATAGGTGTGAATATGGTAAAATGATGCATTGGCAGCCGTCTTAACAAGGGTAATCTACATACCAATTTTGAAGTCAATATCCGTGAATTTATTCTCTATTTATCTATTCTCTATTTATCGTGTTCACAACACATACAGCCATAAATATGCTAAAATTATGTAATAAAGGCCATTTTGTTTAATGTGGTGAAATGCAATACCATCGTCTTCTTAACAGGAGAAAGCTACATACCACTTTCGAAACTAATCAGTGAATTTTGTTTTCAAGCTACCATGTTCACAAACATTTGTGACAGACCGACGGAAGGATGCGGAGTAGCATTTCTAAGTCCCCGCCTTCTATAGTAGTGGTGGACAATTAGTTCAAGCAACTAGCCCCAGAGCAACAGGCAGCTTCATCCAAAAGCCAACAAAACAGAGAAAAGAAAAGAATTTTATGTAATTGAACATTTATTGCACCAGATATGGCAGTAAAGTTACAAGATAATTCACAGGACATATTCCATATACATGTCATTCTCGAACCAGGGCTGTCCGACAAACCATGAGGATATAAACAATAAAAAACCACATAAGGAAATAAAAACCATCCAACAGTGTTTTCTGTTTGTAGCTTATAGATTTATTCCCTTATAAGTTAAGGTCATGTGACTCACGTGATGGCATACCCGCCGAAGGGTGGAGGGAACCAACCAGTATTACCTTGACGTTACTGGCAACAAAGACAAGACAGGAAGATCCTGATAAGATTCAACTCATCAAAAACATTAAAACATATCAGCGGCTTGTTGTTGTAACTTCTTAGCAGAGTAAGTCGCTGAAGGAGTAGCTATATTCCTTGAATTCCTTCCACCATTGACGAATATAAACGAGAGAGCCCCAACAAGGTTTTCTGGTTTGGCTTTGAAATGAACAATTTTAAAGACGAAAACTGTAAGCAGATTTTTTTTCACCAAGCAGTATAATAAAATAAAGGTACATGGTAGCTAAAAATACAGCATTGAATTCCTGAGCAAATCTGCAGGTGTTTATTAAGAGTCCATACACTCAATGAGATATAACATATGCTTCATATATGGTTGAACACTCCTATCTATCAATAGTATATCCAAGCCAATAACTCAGACTCAAAAGGACTAAAATCCTAATTCATTTTCAATTTTGAACAAAATAATACATTTTTATACTTCACCAAAAGAACAGCATACAGTTTGATTTCAAGGGAAACAAATCATGTATTTATTCATAAAACGTTCTTCAATAGTAAGTAATGTTATTTCTTTAAAAATTGATAACAATTCAGCTCTTCAAAAATGTCAAATCTCAGCAGTGTCTAATATAAGTAATATAAGTCAGTAATTGTGTCATCAGGTTAAATCTAAAGTAGGTCAGTCAATTTGTATTATTGTAAACTATTTAAAGTTCTATGTCATTTACCAAGCATAATATGGTTGATACTAGAAACACAGACATATCCAATTGTCATGTCAATACCGATAATTTGCATCAACCCATTCAGGTTGTCTGTTCCTACTTATCTGTTCAGTATGTATGAACGGAGCTTGTTGATAGCCTCAAATGTACTTCACTTTTGAAGATCATGGTCTACACAAAATAAACAGAAACATTTCCAAACAGAACTACACTTTGAGGTGTTCTATTTAAAAGCTCCTCTGGACAGCCAATGTTCCTACAGAGCCGAGAGAATGACTCCCCATAGAGATGTTAGCCGGACATTCTGAGATATGTTCCACTTATCAAAATTTGGGTTTTGTTTCCTGGTCATTGACATTGCGAATAAAAATGGAATCTTCTGGGGTGTCATTTATTGGTCCTTGTTCATACATGTAGGAAGCTGCAATAGCTAGCACGGTCCCATCCGGACTGAAAGACAACGAAGAAATACCTGTGGGGTACCTGGAAGAATTAAAAAAAAGGCGAAAGTCAATTTAATGAACTTAACTCTCCTAAGACAATTACAACTACAGTTGTAACACCCTCTAAACAAAACTCATACCAGTTCAGACACCAATCCTTTTGAACTGGAAGGAATGTGTACATGTATTCTTAACAATTTGTTCACAAGTTGACAAATACCTCCAAGACTGAAAAAGCATAGTTTTAAGTTAATCTGAATTTGAGCAATGTCCACATTGGTTTGCAGAATAAGGTCAAATGCAATCCTGTCAGTTTTTTAACAAAATGAAAATATTTCCAATGTTTCCAATACATGTTGATCCATGAATCCATTCTCAAATTGAGTTTTTACAACACATACACACATAAATATTGCCAAATAATGCAATAGTTGCAAGTTTGTTAAACTTTGTTTAATACATTTGGTGATACTGTTATATATATGTACATACCAAAGCTTTTATTGATTTTTTTTAAGTCATTGCCTATCAAGATTCTGGTGTCACTGACCACTGTACATTGTTGCAATATTGTTGCAGTTGCTACAAAACAAGGGTCAGTCACCTGTGTCAATTGTTGTAACATTGTTGCAAATTTTACAATCAGTCATCCCAGGTCAATGACATACTGAATTTGCTAGAAACTTGAGTAATGCAATTTTTACCAGGTCTATGACTGTTTGTTTACTTTCATATTTCTACTAATTTCTCTGACCCAGAACTTATTGCTTTGAAATATTTTGATTGGGTAAAATAAGGTTTTCCAGACCGTTTCATGTGTTGTTATTCTAAGATTATACCTGGAAACTTCTGCGTCTCCCTATATAAGTGAGATTGGTTATATGATTTGGATCAGTCTCAAACCAGTCAGCAGTCAGTGTCATTCTGAACCTAGCCTTAATATCTCTGTGAGGAGATTAATAATACTGATCTGTCAAAGACTGTGAAGTCTACCTGCTGTGGAAAATAGACACCAGTCAATTGGAGGATATAGTGATCACCATGGATATAATGAGAACAATTCTGTGTTTCACATTTTGGAATTGTGCATCTAAGGATTTGTTACTGTAGACTTAGAAGATTGATTGATTAGTGTTTTACGCCACATTCAGCGGTATTTCAGCTATGCTGTGACGTGAACATATTGTAGACTTAGAAGAAGACTGTCATAGCAGACCAGTTAATGAAGTCACACACTTGCAGGTTTATAGGCTGATCAATTGTAGGCTATATGTAGTAAGTTACTTTATATATACCTAATATTATTACTGTCTCTTACCTACGATTGTATTTCTTAAAGTATTTCTGCTATTGAATATACTGTATATCACTGTTATTGTTGTTATTTTACAATAAATATTGTAAATAAATAAAATCGCTGATCGTTTTCTTTCTGTTTGGTATCTACCGTTACAATACCCAAACCAATTCTTCAACCACACTACAAGTATCAAAGTTATAGGTGAATGAGCTCAACACGAAGCTTCCTCCAACCCCCTGCCTTAAAGGCAGGAAGTTATACACCAAGTTTGATGTTAAACTGTGAATTTCTTCTCTACTTATTGTTTTCACAACACTTGCAGGCAACAATATAGTTCAATAAGGAATAATGGCCATTTTGTTTTACAATGCAATTTCATCTATCCTTGTAACACGAGGAAACTACTTATCAAGTTTGAAGTTTATCAACAAATTTGTTTACTAGCTATTTTGCTCACAAACATTTGTGACGGGACACAAAAAGTATTTGAAAGTTCCTCCCTGGCTCCTACTATTGTAGTGGTGGACAATACTATGAGTTGAATTATTTTTTTTTTTTAAATGTAATTTAATTTTGTTAACTTTTAAATGTGTTTTAAAAACAGAAATGAATAGATGTACTGTAAATTGTCTCCAGACAAACCAGACAAATATACAAGATTTCATAGTAGAAATGATGAACAGTAAGTAGATTGAGATAAGATTTGGGCCTTACTTGTGGAACTGACACAATCTCTTCTTATTAAAGCCATCCCAGATATTGACAATACCATCTGATCCTCCGGTCGCGAATGTGTTGTGGATGTTATGAAAAGCAATGGCATTGACAGGGTAAATTTTCTCCTTTCCTTGCTCTTTTACTCTGTGGCATTTAAATGCATATTTTTTCTTCTGAACTTCTGGGCTGGGATCCAGGTATTCAACTGCTACTCGACCTTGTAAAAAAACAAAATTAACAGTTAAGGTGTCACCAATTTTGAAATTTTTTACAACTTACTACAGATTTTTTGTGAAAATCACAAATTAAATGATGCAAATTTTTTTTATAATAGCCAAAAAACATCAAGTGTAAGAATGCCAGAGTTGAATATCAAATCTCTCAAACCTTTAAATGTGTACAACATCTGACCTAAAATAGCCAATTACCTTCAATAGAACTGAGAACATAGCCTTGTTTGTTTGGGAAACTTCTCATGCATCGTGTCTGGTATTTCAAACTTGACTCCCGTTTTTGTTGAACATATCCCATGTTCCTCAGATCCCAAACAATGATTCTCCGTCCAGCTGTTCCAACAATCAGTCTATCCCCACAGACTGACAAAGTGTACACCTACAATCAGTTTGATTTAAATAAAGGCTTCAGATTATTTCATTAAAACATTGAGTCAGGAAATTAAGTCAGCAGTCCTAGTTGGTTCAGAACAATCAACTGTAATTTTAGTTGGATTGGTTTTTTGGGGGGTTACTGCACGCAAAGGAGAGCATGTCACTTTACAATAACAATCACAAGAAACAAACAAGTAGTTCAGTGCATTATAACATTTAACACAATACAACAGACCGAACCTGATTGAAAAGTGTGATCAATTTCTAGTCTGCACTCAGTTACGACTTCTGATTTTAATAACTGCTATGGGTAACAATTAAAGGACATTAAAATATAGGAATGGACATATATTAGATCTAAATGTATGTGAATGTAACAGTTTGTATGTTTTTTTTTATTTGGGTTTAACAACCTAAACTTTTAGATCGAGAAAGTATTCCTACTGAAGAAAATACATGTATATACTTTTCTATACCTAGGACTCCTTTTATAAGTTATGGCCATATTACTTTACAAACAGAATTTTTTTTACATTTTCTGAAAGGATTTTCCGTCTAAATAGATCCACATGTGAAAAAATATTCCAGAGGCAAAGAGTTAAATATGGACGAATAAAAATCCTCTCTGCGATTGTTGGAGTTCCTTTTTTTGTTTGTTCACTCATATGCCTGATGGTCAACAAGCAAACCTGTGGAGGAATAGTAAGCATTCACGCTAAACACTGAGCCACTACTGTGTCAATGCTACTAATACATATTTTTAATATGACATATACATACCCTATCAGGCTGTGAGAATGTTCCCACATTACAGGGGGTCCTGGGGTCCCAGAGTTTAACAGTAGAATCCCAGCTGCCAGTCACAATCACGTTGACATCCGGACAAAACTCCACACATCTGACTGGATCTTCATGCATTCCCACAGTTCGCTCTATAGAAAAAACATAACAGTCAGGTAGGTTTTAATTTGGACAATTCGCTTTACAGTAGAGTAAAAGATTGGTGTTTTACGCTGTGCTTAAGGGTATTTTTGAGATGTTTTCAAACAATAATTGTCACTAGCACAACCAAGATGTGAAGCATTTCCATAATATAGGATTGTTTGTTTGATTGGGTTTTAACGTCGTACTCAATGGTATTTCACTTATATGACGACGTGCCAGTCCAATGAGTGATGGAAACCACCCTCCACACCACTGGCAACAAACAAAGACAGGACGGGACAAATACAGGACGACAACAACAGGACGCAATACAGACACCACAAACAGATCGGCTTCTTATTCCCCTTTAGCTCTGAGAGCACAAGGGCAACATGAAGCTACCTCCAACCGCCCGCTCAATTCACAGGTAGGATTGCTCACACAGGACAGTACAGCTCTGAAACAAAATAATCAAGTTACTCCTGAAACTGATTTGATGGAAATCTTAAGAAGGGACTGGGTAGTGGGTGGAGGCTGTGATCAACATTGTGTTTTAATTGAGGAAACCTTGTAAAAACCAGACCACCATATGCCAGGGTGACTGACCCATATATATGAAGGTCAGAAGATGGACTTGTACCCTCTAGCAGTACGGTGAAGAATGATTTGTAGGTGAACATGACAGACACTAAGCCATGACCCGAGAAATTCTGTTTAGGCAACACATCAGTAAATGATTGATTTTGTTTGTTTCATTGGGTAAGCATCCTTTAATTTGAATGATTGATTGACTAATTGACTTGTGGATAGATTAAGGGCTCTTACTTTTGTCAGTGTAACTGTTATAATTAATTTAATCTTCCAACAAACAAAGAGAGTACCTTTTTCTGAATATCTGCTTCTAGCACTTTGATTTTGTCCTCATATTTCCGTGTTGAGAATGTAGCTTTAAGGGTTTTTGTGTCCGGACTGCCCCCCTTTTTACTCAGCCCAGACTCCAGCCTCTCTAACGCTTCTTCTTTCTCACTTACAGCCTGGTCTCGTTCTAACTCGAGATTATTAATCTCAATTCTCAACTTCTCGTTAGTCTCTTTCTCCTAAAACAGAAATGTGTAAAATAGCTTTAAAATATGTTAAAGTTGGACAAGTGGGTTTATTATTCAAATGTAAGACACTGTTTGTTTGTTTGTTTGATTGGTGTTTAATGTCACACTCAAGGGTATTTCACTTATATGATGATGGATTGTTCACTTCACACTGTACACAGCCTTATTACGGTGGAAAACCAAGTGGAAACCTCGCAAAAACCACCCCCACGATTGCCAGAGCCACAACATGTGACTTGCTCATATATCTGTGCAAGACCTTAGACAAGCAAAGAACAGCTTTGGTTACAATGCATTTGTTAGGCAATGCTTAATGAGCAAAAATAGGCAAAACAAATAAAATTGTTAAGAAAGTAGTAAATTTCAGACAGTTAGAGAATTGTTAACATATAAACTGTAGCTTTATTGTAGATTTCTCCACAAAATGTGTAGAATGTAATTTTTTAAGGTTTTTGCTGTTTCTTTATTTGATTGATTGAACTAAATGTCATTCTCAAGGGATTTTTAATTATCATACGTCTCATAGCCGATAGGAAACCTTGTGAAAATCACAGAATGCTAGAGCCACACAATGTGCATCTTCTCTAGCCAAGGTTTACTATTCTGCATTTTAAACCCTTTGCGGATAATTCATGTATAATGGGACTCGGCTTCCAAGAAATTGATTGGACGTGTAGGAACTTCTACGCATCCAATCAGACATTGTGTTATTAGATGACTTGGCTAGTGAAAATTGCAGTGAATGCAACTGTAAACCGTGGGAGTTAACTAGAACTTTGATCATTTTATCCACAAGATGGCGTAGCTGAAACTCTCATTGTACATTAATTATCCGCCAAGAGTTGAAATGCAGAGTAGCTCGGAATAATAACCCTTGGCTAGAGAAGATGCAGCATGTGATTCGTTTAAATGCTTGATGTCGACAGACAGGACCTGTCAGAAGAACATTGAAATAGAATCAGTACGTGGGCTTTAGCCAATGAACAACAGTGGAGGGTTTTATGTCTTAAAGCCATGTCACACCAATCCGACAGCATCCAACGCGACTCAACTCAACTAGCCGTCGGCAACCGTCTGCTCGGTGTGACACCTCTTACGATGCAGTTGTGTCCCGTCGCAAGTCGTCGGATCGAGTTGGGCATGTTCAATTGTAGTTGGCCAGCGTCGGGACTCATCACATGACATCTTTTCGGTCTGACTTGGTTCACGACGAACTGCAACTGTAATGACATGCTCAACAAATGAAACCAATAGTTCAAGTCACATGATCTATAACTTTGAGTGGCGGATAACGTTATTCGGTAATAACATTCGAAGCGTTGTCTGGCAGCGGTGTTGGTCTCACTCCTTCTCCGCGTTGTGAGAAAGTTTACGACGGATGGTTGAGTGCTGTCGCAGCGGTGTGACTTGAACTTCAGACTTATGTCAACTATCCTCGACTAGACACAACTGACTGGTTGAGTCTTTGGTGTGACATTGGCTTTAAGGTAAGAGCCATCCACTGATAATTCTGTAAACTTTTCAACTTCTAAATTACAGGACCTTGTGAATCGCCACCATATTAAATGTACATGTTAGCATAAATTTATATACAAAATATATTTGCATAGGATTTTGTCAGGCACAACCCAGAATCATAGGCCAAAGTTGTGATACCAAATCATGCCAAATCCATAGCACCACAAATAAATCTCAAAGAAGTACTATCTACAAACCTTTATTAAGTGTTTGCGTATTTTGTCATGGTCTGTCATGATTTTAGCTGTGCCCTTTTGTTGGGAGGTGTATCGCTCACTCAATGCTGACCCCATAGTATCTCGTAACTGTGTTAACTGGCTCTGTAAAACAAGAAAAAAACATGATATATAACTAAAGGCATATACATGCAATACATTTTAAAGGTTAAACGGGAATATTTGTCCTAGATTTTGTCTTCTGTTTAATGAAGCCGATATTTTGAATTTATAACCAACCATAAAGGCATATACATGCAATACATGTTAAAGGTTAAACAGGAGTATTTGTCCTAGCTTTTGTCTTCTGTTTAATTTAGCCAATATTTTGAATTTATAACCAACCATAAAGGCATATACATACAATACATGTTAAAGATTAAACAGGAGTATTTGTCCTAGCTTTTGTCTTCTGTTTAATGAAGCCAATATTTTGAATTTATAACCAACCATGTTAGATTTATTTATCAATTAATATTAAGCTAAATATTTGTTTCAGAAACTATGAACACCTTTGGGTTAATATGGATGGACAGTGACAAATCTGATCAATTTGCTGCTTTGTTTTGCACTTTTATTATCAACCCTCTTCAATTTTTACCTTCAGGCCTTCATTTTCTTTTTTCAGCATATGTAATTGTTCAGCTGAGAGGACCCCGGGAGCTTTCTTCAGTTCTTCATTCTCTGACTGCACTCGCTCTACCACCTTCTTCAATAAGGCTATTGTTTTCTCTAACTCTCTGCTACTTTTTCCACTCTCTCCAATCTGCAAAAAAATGTTTCCTGTGTTACATAAGATTTTTTTAATGCAGAGAAAAACAACTTTACCTGCCTCCATTGGGAATCCAAACCCGGTCTCTCGCTACCAGGGTCTGTGCTCTCAATGTCTGACCTACAGTGGATCATGGCAGGACCGACAGGGATCATCATCCAGGTATAGGCTGCCAATTTTTCACTACAGGAAGCACAGACACACAGATGCTAAATAAGTGTCATTTTATAAAGAAACTACAAACAAATTTGTTTTATTGATAGGGTTATTTTGATATTCTGGTTATCAGAGTAATATAGATATTAGCTAGCTTTAATTTGGTCTATGGAATGCACTCCTTGAAGTTCTAAGGTGTGCTTTTCCCTGCACACTTTCTGTTTATTAAAACGACTGACTGTCGGTGCTTAATTAACTTGTAACACTCTCTATGATATACAAGGAGACAAAGAGCTCCAGTTATGAAAAACAACATATCCTTAGTACAACATCAAACAACCCATATTTTCAGTCTTACCCTCCGAACATTGGATCCCATGGACAGCAATGAAGACCGAGCACTTGTGTTCCCCGCCAATTCAGCATTCTCCAGCTTAAGAGCATCAACATATTTCTGTAGATCATCAACTCTCTCCTGACAAATCAAAAATTTAAATAAAATACCTGAGTACTCAAATACTCAAAGTCAAGAGTGGAAAAAAGGTTTTTAAATTGTGAGACACTACAAAAGTCAAACAATTAGAGCCAACCCAGTCACAAATTCCAACAAAAACACAGTCAAACATAATGCTTTTGACTTTGGGAGACTGTGGGTTCAGTCAGAGAATCGTTTTAACTCACCAATATCATATGAACTAATAAGCGGTATTACCCTGTAACTCACTGATACTTATTCATCAAAATTAAACTACATACCCGAATCAAAGATTAAACAATTAACTAATACCCATACCCTTAGCCTGGGAGTGTCTTTCTTGGTCTGTTCTAGCTCAAACTTTAGTTCTAAGTTTTCTTCAGATAGCTTGAGAACCTTCTTTTGAACATTTTGGTATTTTCCATATAAATCCTGATAGGCCTTGGTTCCAGCACCCTGTCAGAAACATCACGACAAAAATTGAATAAAATTAACTGTCAATTACTCTGTATGTACTTGATTTGATTTATTCAAACAGCATAACATAAAAGAACATGTTTAACACCATATTTAAGGTTCACTCCGAAGAAATCCCCCCC
>JARFOD010036411.1:0-10414 GCA_031763545.1 Mopalia muscosa | reverse complement strand
AATCTTGAAACCATTATCTAAAAAAGCCTCAAGCAGTTTTTTTATATTGATTTTCGTTTTGAAGATATTTAGTAAATATTTTTTTAAGGGCAGATTTTTATTTTTCAATTGTTCAATTGTTCAAAAACGAATTTGAATTAAGAAAAACCCTATGACGGTTTTTTAGTTTAAACATCGGTCTACAAGTACACAGTTTGGAGAAAAAATCTCAAAGAAAAATAAAAGTTACAAACAAGGGTCTGTTTAAAAAAATTATTTGACGTTTTTATTTAATTTTGTCATTATAAAATAAAACGAATCATAATATGACATTATATTTTGAATCTTGAAATCCTCTGCTTTGTAAATATATATGAAGTTAATATAATCATCCTCTGGCAATACCTGCAAAAGCCACGAAAAGGTAAGAGTCGCGTTTTTTACTCCTGACTAGCGGTAGAGTCCTTAAGGTTTGTTTCCTAAGAACAGTATTTATGTTTCTGCTAACCAAACCAATGACTTTATTTACTGTTATTTTATTGGTCTGTGTATATACACATGTATAAAGTTTTGTAACAAACATACAATAATATAGTATGTGACATGGGTCACATGAACAACAAAACTGAGTTATTGTGTGTTATTTCAAGAGAATATAAGTTATTACATGATCAGGGGAGTTTTTAGAAGCATTTCTAGATTCGTACTCCAGATTCATTGGACAATAGTCAGGCATCTGGTTATCCATATGGCTTGATTTTGACAATGTAATTAGTATAGTAGGCCGGGTGGCCGAGTGGTCTAGGTAGCCTGCATTTACTCCTGGCGATTCGGTGCCTATCTCTGAGGGTTGTGGGTTCGATTCCCCGGACGGGTTTCAACCTACAAAATTTTCTGAACAGGTATATGTTCTAACTAAGAAAGTGTTATTCCAAAATAACGAAAATACTGTAATTAGTAATTTATTTACCATAATTTGGGTGTATAATGTTTGGGTGCCCATAGCTTTTGCCGGAACCATATAGAGAACCTTTGGGTGAGAACTTTCTGTTGCCCTTGTAATAAATCTCATCACTTAAGACCTACAAGAAATAAATCTGTTGTTTTTTTCTTTGTTTGCCTTATCCTGTCTTGTCTTTGCTTATTGTCTGTGGCTTAGAAGTTGGTTTTCTTCCCCAATTGGACGGACATTGTCATATAAGTGTAATAATGCCAAGTATGCCTTTATATATCTCTAATAAGCACTAGAGCTTCTACAGAGTCTATCGTTCTTTGTTTATACATCAATGTTTCAAAATTTTTATTAAAAACTATCCCTCTTATAATTAGTATGAATTGTTTATTTTGATCTGTGCAATATTGTATTTTTTACCTAAATTCATAGTATGTAGTGAAACACAAAGCTAGGAAGTTTGTTACATTGCATTTCACAATTGTCATCATTATCATTTAAATTGTTTTCTGTAATTTTGAAAATAAACAATGATCATTCAGTTTATATTCTGCTTTTGACTGAGAATCCTTTATTTTAAGTCATCATAAAATAACTCAAAGTACAAATATATGTATTCCTGTTTTATAATCGCTTTAAAGGGCTAAATGTCTTAACTCTTTGCCTCCGGAATATGTTTTTCGGAATATCCTTGTAGAAAATGTAAAAAAAAATACGTTCAGTTTGTAAAGGAATATGGCCATAACTTTTAAAAATAGATATAGAAAAGTATATATTTTCTTTGTTAGGAATACTTTCTCTATCTAAAAATGCTAAAATATTTCCGCAGTCAGCGCCTTGCCGGGTGCAAAGAGTTAATGTTTTTGGTGCCAAATTCAAGTTGATTTGGGAAATATGTTGATGACAACAACTTGAAATATAAAAGATAAATGATAATGTCATAGTTAAATTTACCTACAGTGTGTGCCTTATGTGAGACTGAGACTTTTACCCTGTGACGATTTTAAATTATCTCATAAATTAGATCCTGAGAGTTTAGCAATCATTTTAAAACCCCAAACACTTGATTGCTATTCATTTAGATAACTGTCAAAACATTTACATGTAGACCTTACATGTAGGCCTATATGTTTAAACTATGTAAGGTATTTCTTACAGTTTAAAAGCAATTAAAATCTGGAATGACCTTCCAAATAATCTTAGAATTTGTGTCAATTTTTGGAAAGTTTGAATGCTCTGGATTACATATTTGTGAATGTGGTGAAAATCCAAATATTATTGATAAAAATATTGCAAATTGAGTAAGCTTACCGCTACAAAATTAGGCTGCATTTTTCAAGGTTTATTTCTCGAAGTGCAATAACGATAAGACTTAATAGATAAGTTGACCTAGTAGAAGTCTGCCTCATTTTTGTTAAATTTTTGTTAGATTGATTACAGTGGATATTTTTGTCCATACCACCTACATGTAGGAAAGTTTTATAAAAGTATAAAATACAACTTTCAGAAAACATTTAAAAAAAAAAAAAATCAAAGATGAACCTGTAACAACTGAGGCATATTTTACTAGATTGCATTTTTTTATTTTTACAATGGAACAAATTTGAAGTATCTAAGATGAATAGTTTTCTAGAAATATGCCATGGAAAATGGCATATCAGCTTAAAACTGAAGTGCCTGAAAAAGTTTTGCCGCTTGGATCAAGGGTAAACTCAATTATAGGCTAAAATTTTAACTGTTTGTAATTAGAATTTCGAATTATTTTTTTCACTTACATATAGTTTGAATACCTAGCTTTTCGTCCAAGTGATAACAAAAAATTGGTTCATTTTCGGCCTGACCGGTCCACCATGACCTTAACAGTGTGAAATACAGAGTTACCTCCCTTATATTACATGTAGCGGATTTTGAGGTGGCCGATTTGCAGAAAGGGTCCGAGTAATTTTAATCTTGACCACTTCAGCTAACTTGTCAACGTTGTAAATGCCTTTCATTGGCTGTACAAGCAACTGTTTGGTTATTAATTGTACCTGTCATCAACAGTTTTGTGTCTTGTCTGAATTTTCGTTTCTTTATTTGACAAATAGTGTCGAGAATTGGTCATTGCATGATACTTGTAGGGCTGGTTGGTCAGTTAATGCCCATTGTCACGAGTCCTACCAAGGCTACTTATTGTATAATAAACCTTGATAGGCCTAGACATAAATTTCGGCGAAAACAAGAGAATAACAAAAAAAAAACTATCTTCTGAGCCCTCTCGGACTAGGTCTACAGGCTCTATTAGCTTTCTTAGTATTTAGATTGTTTGTTTGTTTGATTGGTGTTTAACGTCATACTCAAGGGTATTTCACTTATATGACGACAGACACAAATACAGAACACGAACAAATCTGCTTCCCATTACCCTTTAGCCCTGCGAACACCAGGGCAACAGAAAGCAACCTCTTTTCTCACCTCGTACGGTCAGCTGAGGAAGCCAAGGGAGTATTCTGCAAGCCACGGCCCACCCGCTCCCTCACGGGGCCTTAGTATTTAGAGGCCTGGTAAATAAAATTTCAGTCTCCAACGGAAATTGGAATCTGCTTTACATATTTGTAATTATAAGTTTCAATCTTGTTTTCCACAACGAAAGTAATCTGTTTGTGATGTCCTCGTATTGCTTCCTGTGAAAATACTTTCTTATTCTACATGTAAATCTTGGATGAATACATTTTTATACTGTACATAGACTACAGCTTCTTAAAGTAAAGTAATTCGTTAACCAAATAATTACAGCCTTGTTCACTGATTTTAAGGAAAGTTAATTATAATTTTTATTTCTTTTTCTGTTCTCAGAAATGATTCATATGGTGGACAGGGTTTATGTTAAAGATATTATTCAGAATATTCAGCTAAATGGAAGATACCATAAATCACCTCAAACTTTGTCCATTACAACACTTTTTGCTTGTTGTGAGAATATTACAGCCTTCTAATCAAACAAATTTATGTTTTCTGAAAAATGTTGATGCTTTCTTTCTTACCGAAAAATTCATCTTTTGCCTCTCAGACACAATTTCCAAGTCTTTTAAATAGCTTCCAAAATATTCATTTTATGGACGTATTTGAGGTGATATAGGGTATGCAGAACCTTTAGTCAATTCTCAGACATGAGGGAAATTATTAGCTTCTTAATTCTTTGCCTCCGGAATATTTTTTCACATGTGGATCTATTTAGACAGAATATTCTTTTAGAAAATGTAAAGATTTTTTACGTTTGTAAAGTAATATGGAAAAACTTTTAAAAAGAGTCATAGGTAAGCTTATAGAAAAGTATATTTTTTCTTCATCAGGAATACTTTCTCTATCTAAAAAGGCTAAAATATCGCCGCTGTCAGCAGCTTGCCGGATGCAAAGAGTTAAAGGACAATGATGCATGACAGGTCAACAATTGATATATACTTTAATTAAATAAACAATCTCTGATCCTTTAATCTTTGTACAGTGTCTCAAGGTTTAAACATGAGTGACTCTGATGAACAAAGTTATGGTAATAGAATGGGTACTCACAAGCAGTCATGGGAAAGTTATCATGATGAAGATGGGATCAGGAGCAGTAGGACACATGATACAAGCAGATTAAAAAGTGACCATGAGCGTGGTAGCTCAAATCATAAACAGGACAATGAGAACAGAGGCAGAAGGGATAGTTCTGAGAAAAAAAGGAAGGTTAGAAAAAATGTGGAAAAAGAACATGTGGATAGTATCAGAACTTTTGAAAAAAGTCCTGCAATGTATGATAGGAGCACTAGTTATGAGATAAGACGAAGCACAAGTCATGGGAATGATCATGAAATAAGGCGAAGCACAAGTCATGGGAATGACCATGAAATAAGACGAAGCACAAGCCATGGGAATGATCATGAAATAAAGCGAGGGACAAATCATGAAGATCAGCATGAAATACATGTAAGGCGGCACATAAGTCATGGAGATGATCGAGAAATAAGGCGAAGCACAAGTCATGGGGATGACCGAGAAATAATCCGAAGCACAAGTCATGGGGGTGATCGAGATATAAGGCGAAGCACAAGCCATGGAGATAATAGAGAAATAAGGCGAAGCACAAGTCATGGGGATACATCAACAAATGTTAAGAAAAGAAGTGGAATCTCAGAGCATGATCACAGTTCTGTGAAAAAGGTGAAGGTGGAAGGATGGAAAGGTAAGGAATGCTTTTCCTTTTATGTTCCTAGTCCTAGATGTATAAGCTTATGTTTTCAGGATATTTGAATACCAAATTTAATCTATGGAGGCAAGCAAATTTTTTTTTTTTTTATCTCTACAATAAAACTAATCTAAAAAAACAGATAAGACTAGAACTCCACTGTCTTATTACAGCAGACAACTTAATGCATAAGGGTTTTTAAGTACTTCACACAAAATTGACAAAAGCATGTAAAACTATATAATCTCAGGTTGGGGTATACGAAGAGTTCATATGCGAAAGCAGATGAATCCATTTTGATATATTTCAAAATCATCCTTTCCAGTGAAACAACAACCACAGGACCTTAATTCAGCCTGACAAGTGGCTGAATGTCGTGAGTTGCTAAAAATAGACTGTGACACATATCGCTTTTTGAAAACAATTACAAAATGATGTAGCTCTACAACACAGCTTAATTGGCTTTTTCAGAAAAACTGATTTCACAGATAATAAAGGGAAGGTTTGGACTGTCTTCTGGCATGCTTACTTTAAAATTTTCCAGAATGGCATTTTATATCGGCTTTTGCATACGAACTCTTCCTATGTATCTTCATGATATTGTTCTTCTTAAACTATGTAGTACCGGTATATTCAATGTAAAATCTTCAACTTTTAGTTGTTATTCCTAAAGAGCAATTTAACAGTTTGACCTTTGAACTATGTGGCCAACTTTTGTTATACACTATGTGTCCTGTTGTCTTTTAATTTTCTGTTTGTATGGAAGTATGTACAAAGGCCAGTACAAAATATGATTTTTTTATTTAGTGTTTACCATTTTAGCATGTCTTGACTCATTTTCCAGGTAAACAACAGAAAGGTTAATAATTTAACTGCACTGTAGGCTACTGCTTATTATAATATCAAGAAGGGACATTAACTTTATTCAGATAAGTATCAATTAATATGTTTTTTCAGGAGCCTCAAATAAAAGAGACTATTCCAGTAGTTCTTCAAGTTCTTACTCCAGCCAATCATCATCGCTGGATTCAAGCTCTACATCTTCAGGTAAATATATACAGCTGCTGGCTTGAAATTGTTCAGCAGTTAAACTTTTTGCCTTCCTGTGACCTGTGAACTGGGGCATAAGGCTGTTGTTGTACTTGCACTATAAATTAGAGTTGTCAACTTGTGTGCTTGCCTTGAGTATGTAGAGGGGTTCATAGCAGTCAATTTCTTACGAACCCAAGCATACATACCCAAATAGAATTAAAAAAAAAAATTAAGTTGAATATCTAATCCTTGAAATATGTTGATATTAAATATTCTTTTTGGCAAAGTTGAATATTTTATTTCATCTATGGGGGACTAAGATTTGACTTCTATTCACCCTTGATGTTTTTGTTATTGTTTGTTGCATGCTGCATTAAAGCAAAGCAACTAATCAGAATGTTTCATGTGTATAGGTCACCACCTAGATGTTTGTTAATCTCTGTATCTGTCTTTTCAGAAGGGGAAAGGCGGAGAAGCCACAGTGACAAGAAGAACAAGGTATGCAATTTCATCAATAATACAGTTGATAAATTCATGGCCAAACATCAATGTAAGATTTGACTCAATGCGTGTCAGCTTACTACATATACATGTAAATCGGCCCTCTGGATAAGGGCGGGCAGTTTGAAGAGTAGAAATACTGTCTTTATTTAGCACTGGAGGACAATTAACTTTCCAACATTATGAACGCTTCACATCTTGGTTAATGGACTTCATCCACAAAAATAACTTTATTTTAAAAACTGTTAACAATATTTTTAATGTGTGCCTAATTTTCTTTGCAATTTTTTCAAAACTTGTCAATTTAACATAGAGTTGAGGTGGAATGTACTTAATGTTTAAAAAAAATCTGAACACATTTCTCAATGGAGAACCATATGAATGGCATTGGTCTTTAGTTCAGTGATTAATGTTTCCGTAACAGCTGACAAACTTTAAACGTGGACTTTTTCATTGGTCTTTGTGTGTAACCATAGCTCATGAAGTTAAAGAAGATTTTGTATGTGGTTGGAAGGAAGTCAGTTGGTTTGTGATACATGCATCTATATATTGTATCCTGTGATGTCCTGTCTTTGGTATTGACAGTGACTTGTAGTGGGGTTTCCTTTACCCACTGGGCTGGCAGACCATTATATTAGTGAAATAGCCTCAAGATCTGTTTGAAATCCTAATCAAACAAGAAAATTTATATTCAGGGTTGATTTTCACAATACATGTATGTTCCACTGGTCAAAGGGAGCAATACTTTGACTGAAGTGTTTAATGTTGTTGTTGATTTTTCCTTTATTGTGGTGGGCCCGGCCTGCTCATTTGATCCGTGGAAACTAACATTGATTGACGCATTGATGCTTGATGGTTAACAATCTTGGTGAAAACAATAACTAACAGAAGAAGAAGATTGTGAAAGAGAAGAAATCTAAACACAGAGGCAGAGTTTCCAGCCCTGTTCAGCTCTCAAAGGTAAAATCACAACCTTGACATCACACAATATGATTGCAATTTAATAAATTTCCATATTTAACAAGTTCCAAAGTCACAGAAACTGAAAACACCCACTGATTTTTGTAATAGATAAAATACCCTGTGCTTTATTACAATGTTCTGGACATAGTCATCTAGTCTTTATTGAGCAATAGATGAAGTTTTCAACAGGCAAAAAAATTCACATTTCATGTCAGTGTGTATCAGTGTGAAAATTACTATTTGACTACATGGTCAAGTTACAAGTTAACGATGAATGAATGAAGGCACAAACAAAGGTCTTTTGTACCAGCAAGGTGTGGCATAGTGGTGGCTGTGCTCAGCTGACCTCTTGTAACTTTTCCTGTCATTTTCATTTTCTTCTGGGCAGTGCTTGGATTGGCAGTCAGTTGACAAAATGCTAGCTCTACAACTCATATACAATTTACATGAGGCTTAACTCGATTATTCTATCAGCTATTCCACATTTTTGATGTAGATCCAAATATGACTATGTCTTCATTTCAAGTTATTGGCTTTCACACCACATGTGTAGGATAATCATACAGCTGTGTGATGTTTAGTCAGATCTGGAAAAAACTTTACAGGGATATGTAGCTATCATTAAAATTGCTTCACAAGTTCTGGACTTAGGCACACCTGTAAGTTGTAACAAAGTTAGAGGTAAACCCTGTGAATTCTACTTTTTGAATCGATTGTGCAGACCTGCCTACCTGGTGTATTCTGGAGTATTTTGTACACATACTGTATGTGAAATACACCAATAGGCCATCAAATTACACACTGAAATTAATATTCTGCGCTATGCTGTAACACAAAAATTTGTAAGAAAATACTCCTAATCAACACATTTTTTACACAAAATTTGAAATTTCATATATTATTTTACATTCCTAGTTCATGAGGGAAAAGGATAAGCACTTGAAGACTTCAGAAACTGCCAGGAGTTCAGTGTCCGGCAAAAAGCTCAAACTGAAGGTCAAGAAAAGCAAAAAAGACAAAAAGGTAAACAGATTTGATTTTTGCTTTTTGTTCATCTGTCTGATACAATTGTATAAATAGTCCAATAGCATAATTAGGCCTGTGTCCGTGGCTTAGTGGTAGCGAGTGCGCTTACTACACTGAACCTGCTTTGAGGTACCGTTCACTGGATCAAGTCAACCTGTCGACCATCAGGTATATAAGCGAGTCACATGTTTTGGCTCCGGCAATAGCAGGGGTATTTTTACAAGCTTTCCTCCTGGTTTTCCTCTCGGTTTTCCACCGTAATAAGGCTGTGTACAGTGTGAAGTGGACAATCCATTGTCATATAAGTAAAATCACTTTGAGTACGCATTAAACCCCAATCAAATTCACTAATTAATTAATACAATAATCTGCACATATAAGGCCTCTGACTATAGCAATTAGTTTGGATGCCTGTTGTTCTGGCACTTTCTGAGCTAAGGACTTGAAGTTGTTCTGTTGTGGCGCTCTGTTATGGTAACCATGGTTACTTTACCTGGTTCCTATGCCTATCTCAAGTTGTATTTATTTCATGTATCTTGTCAACTTTGTTGTCCAGAACATGACAAGTGGTTACCTCCATAAGTTGGTTGGTATACCATCATAAGTGAGAAAACCTTAAAGCAAACCTTATAATATATGGTTAATTAAGAGCACTGCTTGGTAATAGTGTTCACGAGCTTAAAAGAAAAAAAAAATGATAATAATTTTGACCCAGTAGCAGAATGTCATACCAAAATATTAAATCATTTTCTTTTTTCTTTCAGAGAGACAAAAACAGAGCTCAGATTCTTGACTTTCTCAATGCTTCAATGTAAGACAGATGAATATGAACTGGAATTTTGTTGTATAATATGTATGAGTGAAATGACACAAAGTACTGCATTAAAAAACCATACTGTTATTTAATATGTGATACATGTTGATATGAATGTATTATGTAAATAATGTTGAGGGTGATTTCGACAGCAGTTGGGCTGACATGGTGAAATATGAGTGAAATAACCTTAAGTATGGAATTAATCTTGACCAAACAAACAAATAATAAACTAATGTTCAGCCAGCTTTCATCTTTTAATCCCTAATTGGGGCTTTGGCATGCTTAATCAGAGTTTCTTGTGCCTGGTGAATTTCTGAGCTGGGGAAACAAAATTGTTTTATTATATCTTCTGTATTATCGTTTGTTTGTTGTCAGTAACGTGAAGGGTGGTTACCTTCCCGTTATCCATTGTACTTGATTGATGACAGAAGAAAGGAATACATTTAATAAAAGACTCCAGTTCAAACAAAATATACTATATTTTCTTGAATGTTTTTGTTAATGTATTGATAAGGGCATTTATGAGCTGAAGAAATATTATGTGAATTATTTAGTTTGAGTTTGTTGTTAATGCGCATTTTAATACACAATGTTAAACTGTTGTTGTAACAGCTTTTCCTATTGTTACAAGAAGGGTAATTTGTAATAAAATTGAAAAAGTTGCAGTCTAATAAATATGTTATTGTTTATTTTCTAATTTAATGTACCGGTATATTTTAATAAAACGATCATCTCACTGTGCTACAGTTAAAATGTTTTCAAAACGTCATTTGACAGTATTTCTCTTATATTACTTTTTTTGTGGAATAAATCCATTTGCACTATGAAATCAGCTACATGTGAGGTATACTCAGACCTCATACGGCCCCGTGAGGGAGCGGGTGGGCCATGGCCCTGCAGAATACTCCCTCGGCTTCCTCAGTCGATCGTAAGAGGC
>JARFOD010036400.1:0-10415 GCA_031763545.1 Mopalia muscosa | reverse complement strand
GATCCGTTGGTTTTAGGTATCTCCCTCACACTCCCCTGTTAGAGCCATCGGTTAAACCTCGCTAGATCCGTTGGTTTTATGTATCTCCCTCACACTCCCCTGTTCGAGCCATCGGTTAAACCTCGCTAGATCCGTTGGTTTTAGGTATCTCCCTCATACTCCCCTGTCCGAGCCATCGGTTAAACCTCGCGAGATCCGTTGGTTTTAGGTATCTCCCTCACACTCCCCTGTTAGAGCCATCGGTTAAACCTCGCTAGATCCGTTGGTTTCTGATTCTTGCCTTATATTCCCCTGTTCGAGCCATCGCACGATCCGTTGGTTTTAGGTTCCTCCCTTACACTACCCTGTCCGAGACATCGGTTAAACCTCGTGAGATCCGTTGGTTTTAGGTTCCTCCCTCAGACTCCCCTGTCCGAGCCATCGGTTAAATCTCGCGATATTATCGTTACAAACTGGTATCATCAGTCTTCTTTAGCGGTTTGCTTTGAATCGCACATAAGAGAAATGTTGTTTATAATTAGGGACATTTCTACTTTAGAAGATGTTGATAGTTATTGGAGAGTCTACCAGTTCAGACTCCACCAGTAACACAAATAAGTGACAATAACTGTCCAGTATGATTTCTAGTCTGTTAACCCGAGTGACTTTAACATTTTGTAGCTACAGGAATGCCTTTAAGGAACAGTTTAGCAAAGATATGCATTTTAGACAAAGACTCTCGAAAAATTTTGGATTATTTCCAATTTTTTCGCTTGGAGGCTGATAGCTAAACACATGTTCAGCTTATTTATTATTTAATTGATATCAGAACTGGTTCCTGAAAATAGATTTAAAACGAATCTTTGATCTGTGAAAGTACAGTCAAAATGTACGTATCGTGCATAGTCCTTGAAATTATTAAATGCGTTTCTTTTGTTTTGGTTATTGCTAGGTACATGATATAGAAACATTGTCTTCTTTTTGAATATATGATAAATACCTGACATGACGACGTATCTAATCCAGCATGAGATTTTAAATCGTTTTAGACAACTGCTCCTAGGGGTAATATGCATTACGGCAATTAATCGTGTAAATATACTCTAGCACACAATTAGGAACGGCACACTGGCAGCCATAACCAGTTGTTCCTAATCCATACTTACCGCTCGTAAATATACCATTCTATTTGCCTTCCATTTCGGCCTTATTTGCACCGGTGAAAACACCCTGCATGCATTGCGTTTGTATACATGGCACTCACTAAAAGCAAGAGCTACTGTGTCGAATAAAAACAGTATTAACCCAATTCTCTTATCTTAATATATTTCGGGATGTGTTGAAGTTTCTATTCCATACTTGGTTAATTTAATAAACCGTAAGTTACTTATTGAACTAGCCTACTTTCCTCAAACAGCTCCGTTATTAAAGTCATATATCAGGTAGTTACATAAAACCCCAGAGGACACGATTTGTATTACAACATATCTTAGAAATCCACTTTTTTTTATCAAGCCTACAATTTTGCAGCTTCAATGTTCTCTGAAAAAGGGCATGTATGCCGAGCTTAAATGCAGTATTGATTTATGGCTTTGGTTTACTGTCCTGCATTAATCCTATGATCTTGATTGAACTGTATGGTGGCTCACAAGCAGCGATATTGCTGCATATTATCCGACACGTACAGCAAGTCGATTTCGTCACAGTGTTGCCGTCTGGAATATTGAAATACCCTTATTGAATATTAACACTATTTTAGTTCTTTTAGTACAAAACAAAACAAAAAAAGTTCTTACTTTGAACAGAACCTAGATGCAGGCCGTGATCCGCCAAGGAATCGAATTCGCGAACAACAGAGCAAGGCACAAAATGTTTACTAGACCCCTCATTTTTGTGGGATTTTCCACCAATTTACGAAGATATAGATGCAATGTCGTTGAGTATATAAATCACCAATCAAACAAACTAGTAGCCTACTTACCACTCCTGTCCAGCAGTCTCTTGATGTGGTGACGTAACCGTTTCCTCTGTAATAAAAAGGGTATGATGGCATCGTTTAGGGCGTGACAGCTGCCATACCCTCTTTAATTGCCTGAAACAGAATCGCTGCTCTACAAAAAATGTCACCCCCTACAGAGATATAACTTGAAATCGTTTCTGTAAACTTAACTATGAGCATCCCACTTAGCGTGTCTTGCACTTTTTATCCCACGTAGAATGAAAACCTGGTTTTAGCAGGTAAATATTGTTATGCATACCCCTGGTTAACCTCCCTGAAACCAGGTGTAAGAACTTGTTTTAAATGCCGCGAAAATTTAACTCTTTATTTCCTTCTCCTTTGCAGGGGGAACAGGGACAGGTCTAGCAAAATGTTTGGTGTTCGCAACTATTCGTGCTCCAATTATAATCGGTCCATTAAAGATCCAAGCCCAAAATACATCCCATATGCTTTATCTGGGGTTTGTCGTAGACATGATTTGCATTTATAATCAAAGAAACGAAACCATTCGTGTGATTTTAAAATGCATTTATAACGTACTTGAATAACCTGTTTACAAAGAGCGAATAACAGACAACAGAGCATCACTTGTCTATAAAGCAGTATTCCCACTGATTGGTTACACCAAGTAAAATAAAAGTTCGGCTCCAATAAAAGAAACACATGGATGCATGGTGATTCAATATTTCGGTTGAGTTTAAAACTACTGTCAATAAGAAAGGCGTATTGTCACAATACTTGAACTACAAAATGTCATTCATTGGTACTATTAGAACATATGAAGTTTGTTGCCTTGTTTTTGTCAATTCGTCTGGATAATACAGATTTGAGTTTAAAACATCGCTAGGTGCATGACCTAATTGTGAGAAGAATCTGGTCGACACGACCAGAACAAATCTGATCGGTTTCCACTACGATAAAGCTAGACAGTTGCGATTACAATAGAGTTGGTTGGCTTTCACAACAACAACGTTGGCTTGATGGTTTCAAGCACAAAAAGGCTAACCATTTTGCTAATGGTCAGTTCAAAATGTGATCAATTCAGTTATTTGCTTGGAAGTGACCCAGTTTTCAGGATAAGAAACAACGTATTTTTTTTTGGCACAAATTTGACCAAGTAAACTCAAAGAAATGAATGATGTAGATGTATGTACCATCATTAAATAGCAGACTTGAGGTACCACAATAAAAAAAAAGTACAAGTATAGGGTAAATCAATTTTAGCTTAAGTGAAATATAGGGTCTCCACAATAATCAGAACGAAATTGTAAGCATTCACCGTTTGTTTTCAAGGTTTCATTTGAATCAGTTATTTTATAATAGTTTTACCAGCAGTTCTCTTACACCTGTGGAATTCTTTGGGGCTTTTAATCCGGAACATGCTTCAAAGTTTGTTGCCAGGTGCTTCACAGTGAAGCCTGAACCTCATACTGTACACGTTCACTTAAATAGATCGAAATAATCGATGTAATATATAAGTTTTGCACTAACCCGTGCTCTATGCTGTATAATTCCTGAATAATGCCCCTAAAAATAAAAATAAAATTTCATTTCGTCTCTTAATTGGTCATATATTTTAAAAGCTTACAGATTTCTTAAAATGAAACCATGATGTCGATTTATCTGGTGTCTTTTAATTGATAATGGCCCCATAACCCCAATAAGTGGGAATAATGTAATAGCCGGCAGTTGTAGGATTGGGGCTTACAAACCGCAGGGTATACCAGAGGACACTACATCACATGTGATGTGTTTTATCAATTACATATAATTATCCGTCAATATTGTACCATTGCTTTATGTATGCCTATCAATATAAAAACATAAAACTGGAATGAGTTTCCAGCGTTGAGATGTTTTCATATATTCACGATTTCTGCATATATGCCTCTTTAAATCGGTTTCGTGCTGATATTACCTGGGACAGGGACTGGTAAAGGTTAAGAGGTCACAGTGATTATCTTCTGTTATTAGGTTAAAGCATTAGGTTACTATGCATGTGTCTATTTTCGACAACACGATCTCGGGTTTAGTTGCCAGCCAATGAATGGCATTCATAGAGAGTATACATGTCTGAACATCCTCGGCCATTTCCGTACCTTAAATAACTGTACCGGTACGGAAAGTGTCGAAGGATGTTCCGACATGAGAGAGTATAGTGAGCACAGCCGTTGTTTAATGGAACTAAGTGGTATATGACCGTTGGTGTGTATTTACTATGATATAACAAGAGCAATTCCATAGCACACTTTCGAGGGAGGCGTATGTTACCATGAATATCACAAGGACAAATTACTTTAACACGAGTGTCCTGATAACATCACAAAGATATTTCCTTTAAGCATGCCGTCACAACCGTTTAGTGTAATTTTTAGTACATTCCCAAAGTGGTTTGGTGTTTTACCCTCTGCTCACGCATCCTCGCCTGTGTTTAGGCTGATAATGGCTTTTTGTCTGTTGATGATCACACTAAGGGGAAATCACATGATCGTGTTTAAAGGATGATTAGTCTGGATTAGGTATGAATATAAGTCATAATGTACACGCGACTAATAAAAATTATGACGTGGTGGACACACATGGACAGAGCAGGCTTTTATATTAGTATGTGATATCGCATTCTCTTAGATGAATAGAAAGTATAGATGGACTCTATATTTCAATAGAGAATACGAACTGTGTTCACATTTGGTATACAAGTGATGCTGCCAAGGTATAATGGTAGTCTACCAGGTATATCCTTCTCTCTTTGTTTGTTAATTTATCATGTAATTAAATTCCTCGTGTTGCCCAGACGCATACACTCTCGAGGCTGTACACCCCAGACATGTCTGCCACGCACTGGGAGTGCTGATCGTCTCGTGCATAAATGGTAACGGAACCAACACATGATCACATAAGAGCGTAATATTTGTTTTGCTTGACGTCAGTTGGAGATAACATCATCTACTATAGGACTCATCTTTCATTAACAGATTAGATGACCTGTAACAATTCCAAACACTTGACATGTACAAACAGGAAGTATAGCTTTCAATTTGTTGATCCGAATTTTCCAATTAAGCGGTCCTAAAACGTTTTTTAGAAGGGCATTCAGAATATTTTACTGCAGGTTGTGAAGCTTTTTACCTAGCTGTCATGATGTACTTACACTTTAGGTATAGTAGATGTAATCTCTCTCTACGGGTGTTTTGCGAGAGGGAGCCTTTTTAAATGCACCGGAGACTTTTTATATTTCTCTTCTGATTAAGTCTATATAACGTCCTCCTTACAGGTACACCAGCTTGGTCTTGACAGAATACACCAGTCAGACACCAGTCTGACAATAACCTATACAGGTGTGTGGGTAAATCTGTTGATATCTAACATTGAATATCTGTTGCTTCAGGTATACAAATAAATAACCGGTATTTACAGGTGTTTCAATGTTTTTGTATGAGTGAAAACCACTTTACCAGGGAGCAGTGGTAGCCGGGTCATTCATCCACCTGGACAAGGCTCGATTCATATTAATTACCGCCGGTTTCACAACAACCGAATATAATTTTTTTAAATAGAGAGACTTATGCAGAGTCAATAAAGAGAAGAAGACCTACTTGTTTTCCTCATGGTTGATTATATATGAAACTCTATGCAAGATGTCCTGAAAAAAATCCAGCTTACCATGTTACCTTCTCTAGACAACAGTTCTATTTATGCTGCCATTAGCTTTCTTAAAAACTGACGCCTTCTTATAATGACTGATGTACAATTAACAAACAAATTGAATTACTGTATTAAATCAGCAGAAAAAACCCTCTTTTATGTGTTGCGATGTAACATATGCACCCATGTCTTAGTCGTTTATCTGAATTTAAAAAAAATATATATAATTACTCAAAGTCAAACTTTATTAACCTTATTTTTGAAAAACGTGAATGCACTTGTATCCCCGAACAGCATCTTACTTTTTTATAGACGTCAAAAAGACGGATGTTATAATGTTCGCCTTTTGCGACCAAATATATAGTATGTGTATACATTCATGCTTCCAGCTGAGAACGAGTCGGCCCCTTTGGTCAAATATAAATTCCTGGTAGTATAACTGTTGGTTAGAGTCATTGCCTCTTTCTCTTTAAAATAAAAAAATACATTTCATTTGATAAATATCAGTTGAACAATTAGTGGTGTCTGTGAGCACCAATCTAACAATCGTTAATTAGGGATAAAGAGCAAACCCGTATTAGCCTCATTAACACTGTATGTATGCAGATGAACAGCGTTGATACCTGAGTTCCTTAACTCGTCTAACAGTGGCGGCCTCCTCGACGAATTCCACTTCCGTCAGCAGGGAGAGATTGTGTTTATCAACAGTTTGACTGGGTTATATGTACAACCCTCTTCAGAGTAACCTCTTTTACCTCAAGGTTTTCGTTGTTCCTCTTAACGTTCACCAGTAACACACGATGGCTGTTTGAAGAAGACCAAATAAACAGACAAGGAGGCAATTAAACCAAGATATGATATATTTCTCAAAATGGATCCCAGTGGCACAGAGATCTCGATTAAAAAATTATCTTTGAATTATTTCATATTCTACGTTTACTCCCAAATTTCTAAATAGATCCTAATCTCGAGTTGTTGTGGATAAGCTGCGGATATCTCGAGAGAAGGTTATAACCATATACATTCCATATAAAATATGTGATAAACATGTAACAAACAAGATATTGGGCATGGGCTAAAAATCAACCCACATGCCAGGTACTAAGTATTGCAAGGAAATGGAAATTAACCAAAGAATATTCCAGCTTAGGATAACGAAAGCTATAAGCTGTCCGATACAGAGGGGAGTCGCCTTAACCAGAAGATCCTGTCCGTTTATGTTTCTCCTGTATGTTATAATGTGTCTTTGTGAGAGAGGAGCAGAGCTACATATGAATACTATCTGCATATTATCACTACAAGTATATGAGATGTGTACATTCAAACAAATATTATCTTGTCTTAAACATAGCTATTAACTATTCATCCTTGCTTAATCGTTCTAAACTGGGCGAATCTCGACTGTAAACATTGTTTCATATCCTGAACCCTCTACGCCATAAACAGTACCGTTTCTGAGTTATCACAGCTTTAAAGCCGGCTACTTAAGACAACAGGTGTCCAGTCACATGCTTTATTCACGAGCCAAGGTTAAGACATGGGTCTCTGTATAGGCGTGTACGTGTAGAGATACCATGTGATCGGATGATGGTCACAAGCAAATATTGAAATAAACAGTAAACCATTATATCATGTGTACATTTTAGCGTAGGAAGTCAAAGGCGTACTCCCAAAGAAAGTCAATGTAATTCACAAGAGCGGGCTGCGGCCGATTTTGACTATGTCCAGACTTTGGATAAAATACATTTTTCAATAATCAACAGTATTTTCACAGATGCTAAACTACATATTTTTGGATAAAGATTACGCAGTGTTCAACAGTAGCAGCTCATATAACATGGTATTTCTTTTGTCCGCTCAGTAAATTAGCTTCAACATTAGGTGAAGAAAAAAAAGTAATTAAAAAAAAATATGTCTGTCGAATAATTTATATCCAATATGACGACGTCCTTGTGTGCTTGTCAGGTATTAATGGCAAATAGGTGCATTTGACTAGACGTTTTCGTTAAACACGACGCACTAATTTTATTAGGCTGGTACATTTGTGAAGTTTCGGTGAGTATACAGCCATATTTTCGGAACACGTGACAGATTTATAGGAAAAAATTAGTGCAATTCCAAATTCGCTGAACATGGCTTCACCGTCCTTAACAAAAACGTCTAGTCGAATGCGCCTTACGTTTGTTAACCTGTCATGCATTTTAAAAGAACATAATGCGCATGAACCGAAACGACATATCTCCTGCTTGTTATCTGTTCAAAAGTTTCTGGAAAATTCACATATTATAAATACAAAGGTTATGCTCTTAGGGATAAGTTGGAACAATTGCAGTGCGTTATTCGCTCTAGTTAATCTACTTTTAAAGGATGTATGAATCTATTACCATGTCAAAGGTTGCAGGAAATAAACTGATTGCCTCATGCTGACGAATCGACAAAAGAATCAGATCTCCTTTCTTGCGGTTTAATAAAGTTGTTCGATATCTATAACAAAGTGTTACCATAATTGAAATTATGACATGGAAAATTCTTTTTAGCAATTAGTCTGGTTTAATAGGGACCATGCATTAAGCAATCTCTTGCTAGTTAATTGGCAACGTTAATTGGAATCTTTACCGCGAATGTATAGATAGTAGTTATTTGTAGTTCTTAATTAGATTACGATATTTAATAGCTCCTTAGTGTGCTGAGGTTTCTTTAACAAACTTAACATTAAATAAATGTATTCTTTGATTCATCCATGCAAGCCAGCGATAACCCATTTAAAGACCACTCATTACACGTTGACATAAGAAGTTTGTTTGTGAGAAGCTGAATAAACAAAGAAAAGAGAAATGAAATCTTTGCATTGCGTGACGTCAATGGGTGATAAGATCATCTATCTGTCTTTTTACATTTATTAACAGACTAGATGCCGTGTAACAATTCCAAGCACGCGACTATCCCATGTTTATGTACAAATCAGAGGAATAGCTTCAATTCGTTGATTCCAGACTTCCAATGAAGCTGTCTTCTTTGTTTTTTCAACAGGGCATTAAGAGTATTTTTCTGCATGGGGCGACGCTTTTTACCAAATTGTTATGATTTACCTAGACCTTAGGCAAAGTGGAAGCAATCCCTCTACGGTTGTTTGGCAGAAGTTAGCGAATCTCGAAGTACACCAGCGACAACTTATTTAATACATCGATTGTTTAGTTTCGCTTTAGGTTGGTTATGTTGATCACGCTACAGAGATATAGAGTTTTTAAATGGGTGTTTACAGGATAATTGGTCAGGGGTAAAGATGCCGGTCTAATTCAGCATCTAGAGGATAACATGTATGTTTATCGGTAAGTTGCAAAAATCTGGTAATCTACTTCTTTGCTTCCGGCCGTGGAAGAAATATATCGCCAAATATTTTCGTTTTAGAATTCAAGAATATAGTTTTCTATAGTGTCCTTCTACTTACTGATCTGAAAGCGGTTGCGCAAAGTGCTGTTAAATTTAATCCACTATTAGACGATGCCAAGCCATGTTGAAGGTCTAAGCGCTATTATCGATTTAATATGGTGTAAGCGACTAATCGTCTTTCAAGCAACTGGCCTAGAGGTTGGCAAACGAAAGCAATTCTGAACTTACCATACACTCTACTTGTTTGTCAATAATTCTGATATCGAATATATCGACTAACGCGTGCGTTTATAACGGGACGCCTATAGTTTTGCGGACTATCTAACTTGTTGATGTTTTGCTGCATTTGAGAGGCAAAGTGAAATTGGAGAAGATAGTTAATTTGATTGAAGGCAGGAAGCACGTTCTGTTCTCGTCGCTGTATTCTCTAACACTGTATATACACTGTAAATCCAAACGTTTAGATTTGAAACGCAATAAAAACGCGAAACTGTAACACTTTTTAAACACAATAATGTGTTTATAGCCATATCTAAGCATAATGTTTAATTAAGTTAAACACATGGTGAAAATTAAAAACAATGTGTTTAATATTAAACGCAACGTGTACAGTTTTTAAACATTATTTAGTGTTTATTTGCCTGTGCAATAAACACTTCATTTGGTTTCCATGACAATACCTTGCACATTACTTACACCATAGGTGATAGCTAAGACAACACTTAAACCTGGTAATATAATAATTACATATGTATTATCCATAAACCCTGCCATAATGTGTTGTACACGTTCGAAATCAAAAATGTCATTTAAACAAAAGGTATATTTACAGTGAAAAGGATTTTAACAAAAAAACATTAACACTAGTCAGAATGACTACATTATACCGGAAATAAAATGCATTGTCAATGTCAATCGAGTACTTGTACTTGTGACGCTCGTCGTAAATATACGTCTTTTTTCCTTAAGTGTATAGAAAACTAAAAGCCAAGTGTAAAGAAATAAGTAAAGCAATTGAATCTTATTTGTTGAAGAAAATAAATATTTTGATTGGTATTTTTTTTAAACATTATCTTGTATAATTGACTTAAACAAGTTTTTGTTTTTAAAACAAATTTTTGTTTATATGCTCACAAATAGGTTCATGGAAGTGCATGAATGCTCCTATAGTATTATATACTATACAAAATGTAATCAATCAGACATAATTTTATTACAGTCAGTATAAATACTTTGAAAATTCCTTGTAGCTGTTTTAAAGTTATTGGTAACACTTATATTTATGTAAAAAAAGCTAGTTCCAAGACTTGAATGGAGTACAGTATTTTTCGTTATTTTGGAATAACACTTTCTTAGTTAGAACATATACCTGCTCAGAAAATTTTGTAGGTTGAAACCCGTC
>JARFOD010036389.1:0-10415 GCA_031763545.1 Mopalia muscosa | reverse complement strand
TATTGAAGCTAGAACTGAGTCTCTGTTGTTAAAGTGTATTGAACAATTGATAAATATCCGCACTGGTGTATATTTTCGTTGCTCAAATTCATTTACATTGATTTGATTGACAAGTAGTAGCTTTTTACTGCGACTCTCTTATCCATGCGTTATTTCGCCTTACATGATCGATATAGCCATTGATGTATTTATTTGTTCTCTATCTCACGCCGCTTGAGTCACCTGTGATGTTACTTTACAGAGAAACCAAACTACGATTCACAGCCTGATTTCCATCTGATTGTTGAAGTGAAAACTTATATTAGTTATAGTAAGATTTTCAGGTAAATACTTTGTAATGGCGAAGTTAAGATAAAACTTTCACTTATCTATAAGTTCAGAAAATTCGGTAGATTATTTGTAACCAGTTTTCAAAGAGCAAGACCCGATAATGTCAGAACGTCCCTGTTATATCCCCAAAAACATATACTGTCTCCCAAAATATAGACATGATGCTTCCAGATTCGATCCTGAGAACAATGTTGCATTCGTGGCTCTTTGTGGGTTCTTCAGAAAACAGGATGGTTCTATGGGAAACCAGTATGGTCGTAAATAGATCCATACTGAATAAACGGTTCTTTGGTTTAATAAGATATGTAAAAATACATGGAATAGTTACTGGAGGGTTTCATACAAGACCAAAAAGGGTTCGAAAGTAGACATTAACAAAAGTACGGTTGGGTTGACAAAAAGACAATGTTATGTCCAGGGGGTTAACAAGACGTTGGTGGTTTACAGCCCTGACCATCTACCATGCCGTGAACATTTAACAAACGACTAAACTATCCAATCAATAAAGAGCCAAGAAAGGAATAAATGAATGACTGCAAAAGCGAATAAATGGGAGAATGAAAAACAGAATGAAAGAGAGAATGAATTAATAAATAAATCGGCGAATTACTGAATTCATTCGCTCCATCATTAACAGTATTATAAATTAATTAAGTATTTAAATAATGAATGAACATGGGAAGGAGTGAATAAAAGAACAAAAGGGCTATCAAAACAAAGAACAAATGACATATTTTATAAAAGCTTAAAGAGAGTATAGACTAAATATAGGTTTCCTCCTCTCATCCCAGCTGGGTATCACATGTTGAGCGTCTTCAGAAGAGCTTCACTTCAACTGAAATGTGAGAACGGAGTCTGGAGGAAGCCAATTCCAATGTCAGTCTCTTTAATGTGAGCAGGTTTCACGTTCCTTTGACAGTACCAACTCATACATTTAGTAATCTCTCGTCAACAATCGATGCACCCATAAAAAGGCATCAGTAACACCATGCCGGATCACTCCGTTCAATTTCGGGTTCGGTTTCAAGGAAAGTTGGATAATCATCCTTGGCACATTATCGCTGTGGACCGCAAATAAAGATGTCAGTCATTTTGTAACACCTCTATACCTCTATAACTGGTCAAAGTCAGGAGAAACGAAACCGTACCTTATCGAGATAATATTTAAATACAACAAATTTATCAAATAAATTCTATGACGGTAATAACAGAAAATAAAAACGCATGTAATCCTTCATTAATGACTCTATGGTATTAAGAATGTTTAATTAAGACAAAAAGATAGTTGATGTCTTACAGACTTTATTGGTTTAAACCACTGGGTGTCCCATATAAATTATATCCTGATAATAAAAGCATTGATGAGTTGACCGGATGTGGTGAAATCTAAAAAACTGATGCAAAATTTCTCATTAAATTTGGTTGTATCAGGTGTTTTCTGTTTACTTTACGGCCTCCATTCAAATCGAAATATGAGGACGGGTTGTAAAAAGAAGGCAATCATTGTCTCTTCCTTATACTAGCAGGTTTTTTGTTTCTGTATCACATTATTAACACGTACACCAAGTAGTCTCTCGTCAACAATCGCTGCACCATAAAAAGGCATCAGCGACGCCATACCGGATCACGTTGTCGGACAGGAAAAGTTGGATAACCATCCATTGCATGCACAGTATCGCTGTGGACCATAAATAAAGGTGTCCGTCATTTTGTAACACCTCTTAACCTAGTGGGGATAATGGTGTGCAAATCAAGTGAGACGTTAAGTCATGTTGTTGAATTGGTATATTACAAACAAAACACCTTGTCTGACGTTTATCAAATGGTTTCCAAGGCAACAATTGGGGCCCACCGGTCGCTTTATTGGACGTGAATGTATTAATTGCTCAACTTCAATTGTTTTCAAGATATTGGTTGTCAGTAATCGTCAGAAAAAAAGCAGCCGTGGCTTATCGAGATAATCTTTGTTTAACACACATTTGCAGGAAATTAACTTATGAGCGCGTAATTGCAGGAAATAAACACGGCATGTATGTAATTAATGATTTCTCATTAAGGTACAGAGATACTCGTTAACTACTACAAGTATAAACAATACAGACTCTCATCCTGGGCTTATGTTCTCAATTCTCTCGTGTGACAATCAGTTCATTTATTGAAAATAATGGATGTTTTTAAAATTATGTTCAAAGCAATATATGTATAGGATAAAGTTAAATTGCATGTTGTGACAATCGATGTTCAAAATAACTGGTATATCTCCTACTATTTCGCAGTGGTACTAATGGTAGCTTCTCTTGTGATTTACCCATTCGGACTGGCCTCGCCGTTCGTGAAAAACCTTTGTGGGGAAACCGCTTCGTTCTTTGGAGCTAATTGTCAGCTGGGATGGTCCTATATGTTAGGAATCATGGGCACCTCTCTGGCTGTGTTCTGTCCTGTGTTTTCTCATCTGAAGGACGCCAATGAGCCGACACCACCATCTCATTCTCCGAGCGTGGCCACCACAATTTTGTCACACAACATTCACAGAACTCTCAGCAGGTCTTTCAGCATGTACACATATCCTCACCCCATAGAAATCGCTTGAGGTAACCGTATTACAGGTTAACCACTCTGACGCTCATCGGTAAAGTGCCGGAGCGATTATATATTGTACAGACACGTACATCCTAAGCCATAAGTCTTCGTGTAAATTAAAAACTTACTTGAGTCAACCGATTAGGCTAATTCCGTAACAACGACAAGTACCGGTATACCTCGTTTCACTGATGAAGTGAAATGCACCTCCATCATCGGATACTCCTCAACGAGACGAATTAAAACCATACAATACTCGGTTACTGTTAAGGTTTTGGTGTTCCCATGTACTTTTTAAACATGAGATGTACAAATGGGACTTTTGTCTACAAGAAATCAATTCAAAACTGTTCTATAAAACATGTAATAATTTACCTGTCTGACTGTGTGCCTCGCTGTAGACTGAACGCTCTGACAAAACAATGGAAAAAATCCTAACCTGCCTGATTGGTTCGTTGAGTTTTTTTCGTAATACTTTAAATTCTTAAAATCATCTTCTGATTGTTGTTTAATGGTCAGCTCAAGGTTATTTGGGTTTGAAAGGGGCGGGGCCATCCAAACCGGATCAGGATGATTTACCCTATTGTATCCACAATTTCGTTTACAATTAAAAAAACTAAATTTCTCAATACCCTTGATACGAACGTTTATTATAATTGTTCATGAAACCTCCATAAAATAATGTGATTGAATAAATATTATAAAACCAAATATATATCAGAGGTTGTAACAATTTCAGCATTCTGTAAGGTTGTAAATGTGTTTTAACATCTTCTCATGTTTTGAATGAAAATAAATCTCATCAGATTCCTCATTGTATATTCACTATTTTAAAATTGCACTTTATTATAAATTGATCAACTGTAGTTCATTCATGTAGCTAATTGTGATTTTAAAGAATGTTAACATTGAAAAAATTAAGTTATGATTTTTCATATTTATAACAAACTGTCTCGTTCGGTTGAATATTTGTGTTTAAATAAACAATTGGAATTGATTGAAAAAAAAATCTAAGACTGGTCTCTCCGCCGGTCTAAAATATATATCTAAACTTATCCGTTATTAAGACTTGGTTAATTTCACTTCTTTTCTACCACATATTCAAGGGGGCAGGGATGATGTTTCTACAAGCTCCGTACCAGATCATGCCCCGTTTAGCTCATGTGAGCGGACAAACAGAGACAAAACGAATTAGCTAAAATACACAGACCAATCTCACACATGCACAACTTGTCAAACAGTGTATATTGTTCAACAGTGACATTGTGAGTAAATGACGCTCAAGGCAGGACACACCCTGTCTCGAGAAATTGTGACTGCCGAAGACAATAACTATGCTGATTAAACATAAGTTCACAGCGACATCTTAATGTCGGCTGAAACCATACATACAATCCGTATAAGCGCATCTAAGTTTAACAAGTTCTGTGTTAGGTGATCTGACCCTGTCCATAACGACATGTAAACTGTTAAGACCATTAACAGTGAATGGTATTATAAATTTACGCTTGGTGACATTCCGGGTTATGTATCGAACAAGGTCCCTTTTCCACTTGTTCTTCTTTCAGAAAACAAACAAAAATAGAAGTGGTGGAAGAGAAAAAAATTTCAGATGTAGAAATCTCCCTGTATTTTGGGTGTCGCAATTAACATCTGACACAAAAGTATATCACATAAAGTCGATTGGATGTAAAATTGACCAATCACAAGATTGTTTCACAAATCTGGTTTGTAAACACCAAACAGGATTGTTGACAAAACCCGACCTATTCTTCATATTACTTTAAATTGGCTTGTCTTAGATCCATGTATATGTCATGTAGAATAGGCTTTTCTGACAATACAATCATAACCTAAAATGCTTTTCTGACAATACAATCATAACCTAAAAAGCTTTTCTGACAATACAATCATAACCTAAAAAGCTTTTCTGACGATACAATCATAACCTAAAAAGCTTTTCTGACAATACAATCATAACCTAAAAAGCTTTTCTGACAATACAATCATAACCTAAAAAGAGACAAAAAGATCTTGCGATCTACCTTGTCTCTCATATACTCGGTTTTAACAACAACCTCCTGTAATCTCAATTTTTATTGGACAACTGGGATGGTCACCTCTTGTGAGCCCCGAGAAATATTGACACAATTAAATATCAGTATATAGGCCTTGGTGTCAAATCCTTATCCCGATGAACAAAAGTTCAGATAATTTTTTTAGATCAGATTTAAATATGATTGAAGTTAGAGTTGAGTCTCTGTTGTTATAGTGTATTGAACAATTTACAAATATCCTCACTGGTGTATATTTTCGTTACTCAAATTCAGTTACATTGATTTGACTGACAGGTGACAGTTTTTTACCGCGACTCTCTTATCCATGCGTTATTTCGCCTGACATGATCGATATAGCCATTGACGTATTTATTTGTTCTGTATCTCACGGCGCTTGAGTCACCTGTGATGTTACTTTTACAGAGAAACCAAACTCACAACCTGATTTCCATCTGATTGTTGAAGTGAAAACTTATATTAGTTATAGTAAGATTTTCAGGTAAATATTATGTACTCGTGAAGTTCAGATAAAACTTTCATTTGTATTTATAAGAGCAGAAAATTCGGTAGCTTATTTGTAACCAGTTTCTAAGAGCAAGACCCGATAATGTCAGAACGTCCCTGTTATATCCCCAAAGACATATACTGTTTCCCATAATATCGACATAAATCTTCTAGATTCGATCCTGAGAACAATGTTGCATTCGTGGCTCTTTGAGGGTTCTTGAGAAAAGAGGATGGTTCTATGTGAAACCAGTATGGTCGTAAATAGATCCATACTGACATACACGGTTCTTTGGTGTAATAAAGAAATGTAAAAATAAAGTAAAAGTTACTGGAGGATTCCATACAAGACCAAAAAGGGTTCCACCATAACTGAAGAGCCTTAAAAGGCTCCATTAGAACCATATGTTTCTGAGAGTGTGCAATCTGCTTTTTTACAGTATGATTTCTTGGTATTATCCAAGCCGAACATTTGTGGAAAACAATCATAATTGTCTCTCAGAAATTATGAAGTACGTAAGACTTCACTGTAACCAATATTGATTTCCACAATAACTCCCCAGTGGCCATCTGAACACAGATACACCACTGCAAAGTAGACGTTAACAATTTTCTGAATGGGATGACAAAGAGACAGTGTTACCAGTAGGGATTAACAGACGCTGGTGCTTTTCAGCGCTGACGATCACACCTAATTTTTTTACCATCTTTCATGAAGTGAATATTCAACAAACCAGTTTACTATCCAATCAATAAAGAGCCAAGAAAGGAATGAACGAAGGACTACATAAGCGAATAAATAAATGAGAGAATGAAAGAGAAAATGGATTAATAAATGAATCGGTGCATGACTGAAATCATTTGTTCCATCATTAACATGCAGTATTATAAATTAATTAAGTATTTAAATGAATAACCAACACGCAAATGAGTGAATGAAGGAACAAAATAGTTACCAACAGAAGGAACAAATGACATATTCTATAACAGTTTCAAGAGAGTATAGACTAAGCCCAGACGCTAAGTCAGTTTGTCTCCATTAGTATTGGAAACCAGATAGGCCTACTCTGTCTGAGCCTTGAAAATTACCGGACGAGTATTACTTGCAGACTGCCTTGTTGGCTCCGAATGTAAACTGCCTTGAAGATTTTGAAGTGATAGATTTATAGCTGGTAAAATTCTGACAAACAAATCCGTCGCTTATCGAGATAATCTTTGGTTACTAAAAAAATCACAGGAAATAAATGTTATGACTGTTATAACAGCAAATACAGACGCATGTAATCCTTTGTTAATTGCACCCATTGTTATTAAGAATGTTTAATTAAGATAACATCTAGCTGTTATCTGACAACCTTTATTACAAATCGATTTTTATCACAGTGTGTCCCATATAAATAATGTCTTGATAATATTAAATAATATAATATTAAGGCTTAGATGAGTTGGAGGGACTGGACTCCAGAATGTTTGGATACGGTCTTTAACGGTTTAAATTAGTTACGTCTATCAGAATAATTCCACATGGCCGAACGGATGTGGTGAAATCTCAAAAACTGAAGCTGAAGTTTTTTTTTTTTTTCAATTTGTTGTATCAGGTGTTCACTGTCTACTTTGCGGGCTCCATTCAAATCGAAATATGAGAACGGGTTGTAACAAAAAAAGCAATTATTGTCTCTCCTGGTTTGACGTTTCTGTTTAACAGTATTAACTCACACAGTAGCAGTCTTTCGTCAACAGTCACTGCACCATAAAACGGTAATGGTGACGCCATGACGGATCACGTCGTTCGAGTTCGGGTTCGGTTTTAGGGAAAGTTGGATAACCATCCTTTGCACAGTACTAGTATCGCTGTGGGGCGTAAATAAAGATGTCAGTCATTTTGTAACACCTCTATACCAAGTGGAAAAAATGGTGGGCAAATAAATCCAGACGTTAAGTCGGTTTGTCTCGGTTCGTATTGGAAACCAGATATGCCTACTCTGTCTGAGCCTCCAAAATGACCGGACGATTATTGTTTGCGGGATGCCTTGTCGGCTACAAATTTAAACTGGTAAAATTCAGAAAAACGAAACCGTGGCTTATCGAGATAATCTTTGATCACAACAAATTCACAGGAAATTAGTTTTTTAACGGTAACAACAGCGAATAAACACGCATGCAATCCTTCATTAATGGCGCCCATTGTAATAAAGACTGTTTAATTAAAACAAACAGCTAGTTGTTATTTTGCAGCGTTTATTTCCAATTAATTTTTACCACTGGGTGTCCCATACAAATTATTTATTGGTAATACTAAATCATTGGTAAGTTGGAGGGACTGGACTCCAGGATGCTTTATGACGGTCTTTCGGGGTTTTAAAGAGGAAGGATACTGTTAAATCTATCAGCCTAATTCTACATAGTTAAACGGCTGTGGAGGAATCTGAAAAACTGAAGGAGAATTTTTTCTTGAATTGGTTTGTATCAGGTGTTCACTGTCTACTTTACGAGATTCATTTCAATTGAAATATGAGAATGGGTTGTAAAAACGAGGCAATATTTGTGTCTCCCTTATACTAGCTGGTTTGGCGTTTCTGTATAAAAGTATTAACTCATACACTAGTAGTCTCTCGTCAACAGTCACTGCACCATAAAAAAAGACACCAGTGACGCCATGCCGGATCACGTCGTTCAATTTAGGGTTGGATTTCAAGGAAAGTTGGATAACCATCCTTTGCACAGTATCGCTGTGGACCGTAAATAAAGGTGCCAGTCATCTTGTAACACCTTTATACCTAGTGGCCATAATGGTTTGCAAATAAATCCAGACGTTAAGTCATTTTGTTGAGTTGGATTTGGAAACAAGATACCTTGTCTGAAAAAACGATTTGGACCCAGTGATCGGTTTGTTGGCTCCGAATGTAAAAATGCAGCCGTGGTTTATCGAGATAATCTTTGTTTACAGGATATTAACTTATGAGCGTAATTGCAGAGAGTAAACACAACATGTATGAATTATTTCCCATTAAGGAACAAACATACTGTTAAGCTACTACAAATTTTATTTTCTCAACTCTCTCGCGTACCAATCAAATTATTTATTAAAAATAATACACATATCTGCAAAAGAGATTGCAAACTTTTATAGAAAAGGGAGAAAACAAAAAATGCATTTACAATCTGATAAAAAAAAAAACGGGATGCCTTTACTTCTATATTAAGCCGGTCCATTTATTCAGCCGAAGTCCCGATTGTTAACAAAAAAATGGGTTAAACATTATAGATAGGGGGAATGGAATGTCGGACAGTGGGTTCTATAAATATTCTTTCAACGAAATCCGACAGTCTTTCCAAGTCTAAAATGTGCAAAAAAACCCAGACAATACACACTGCAAAAATTAATTGTTGTTTTACAATGGTAAGTGGTGTAATTGTGCATTTACTTATTGTATATGTGGAGGATCCTTGTGTTGAATTACAGTCGTGAATGTAAGTCGAATTAGTCTTCGACACGTACAATAATAGCCGGTGTAAAGTAATATATTTGGTGTAAAGTATTCATAAGGATTTCCTTTGTATATTTACATTTAACGACTGTACATTAACTCCGAACCATATTAGAATACTGGATGAACTGTGTACAATTGTTGTATATGAGCAGTGATTTTATGTTCTATCCATAGTAAATTATCAGGATTATATTGTAGGCAGTGTATATTTACATAAGTACATTGTGAATCACAGATTTAAAGCAGCATTAACACCACAATTTCAATGAACTACGTTAGAGATACAGACGATTGACTCATTCATGCATGCTCTTTAAACTGTTTTGCTGAGCCCCTAGGATTTTTCCGAAAATAAAGAAAGAATATATAGACTATAGGCGGATTTTTTTACAGTTGACAGAAAACAGAACATTGCACAATTTCAGCAATGATTCCTTTATACATGACGATATAAGATCGATGAAATCCATAACCCCTACTCATTAAATGCATTTATTTTGTTTTGTTGACATCTATTTTAGAGCTGACACCCTTAGCAATACAACAATAGGTATAGTCGACCTATTGTGAAATTGATGAGTGGAATTAATTTCCGACCCGACGGTGAATTTAATGTGCCTGTTTTGGCTTAACGCATTTTGCATTTTGCATTTGCAGAAGCTTATTGTGTAAACTTACATGCTAATATGGTGCATTTGCAGTTTCATCTGTTGTTAATTTACACCAATATATGTTAAGGCTACAGAAGTAAATGATTTAAAATTACACTCCAACAATGTGTCTTTGCAGCGAGATCTGTTATAAATAAGCAGATCGCAAGTGTAAATTTACATTTACATCTACACTCGTAGCTTGTCAAGCTGATATTCGCTGTAAATAAACAACCAGCCAACGTGTGTTTACGGAATAATTTAATGTACATTCACATCCGATGGCTAAGCACGTGTTTCCTAAAGTTGTTTATCGCTTGCCAACTTTTTGGGGAATTAAAATTGTATTTAAATCCACTACATGCTATTCGCACCACAGCGTATGGATAATAGAGTTTACGCGCCTCCTTAAAAGAATCGGTGTATTGTTTTTAAAGCTCGTGATACACAAAGGTCTTAGTCGCGTGACATCATGCACAGGGTTGTCCACGCCCAAAATGGCAACTACCATTGATCGTAGGTGTAAGTATATATTTGAAACCCTCAAGTGCTTTGATAAAATGACGAAATTATAATTTGAGGCGTATATGATTATTTTAAACGGAAGCATTTCAAGCGTTGTAGGGGTTGTTGAAGTCAAGACCTACGCTTTTAGAAGCTGACATGGATTGTATTTAGTTTTTATTAATCAATGGTCAAGTTAAGAGATTACATTTGTGATGTAATTTAATTAACGTTTTGTTGTTTGTTTGTTTTTTTTTTTTTTTTTTTTTTTTTTTTTGGGGCAAGGGGGGGGGGGGGGG